>JAOTQK010000024.1:19238945-19252932 GCA_025642025.1 Rhododendron ferrugineum | reverse complement strand
GTATCATGTATCGTAGGTTTTTAACAACTATGGGTATGATACGCTGACATGGCCATTTTAACAAATAGAACGTGACCTTAGGGACATGGAAACAAATACATCTGCATTTAGTATATTGAAAAAGAGAACCATTTTGCACCATATATTGGAAAATAAGTTGTAACAGAAATTCTTTACATCTTTCTCAGAAAACTCTATTCATGGACAAATTTTAAGAACTCACACATTTGTAAAATAAAATGCCTGATGGAGGACAGATCAGTCTGTATAGATCCGACTTCTTTTGTTTTATTGCAGCCTATCAAGTTGTTTTCGTCAAACTTCCCAAGTTGTAAAACAGAGGGCTTATAATACAATTACATTCATCATTAATGTCTTGTTCTAATACAATACAATTTGAACTGGTTTTGCAGATCGAACCCCATGACTATATGGCAAAATTATTCCATACAATTATCCAGTTTAATACCATCTTAACTGATTTTGATAGAGACATGTGGGGCTACATATCTCTAGGATATTTCAAGCAGGTGAGATTTCTGTTATATGAGTTAATGCTTTGCAATTTTATTTCCTCTATTAGAGCTACTGATGTTTCATGTTCAAATGTCAAGCAGATAACTAAGCCTGGTGAGATCGGGTCCTCAACCATGCCTCATAAAGTAAATCCGATTGATTTTGAAAACAGTGAGGGGAATCTTGGCAAGGCTAATGCAAGTCTCTCGCATTTAAGCATCAAGTTGCCAATTTCTCGCTGGCAGGTCTCTCTCTCTCAAAAGTCAGATAAAACCCCTATTGTACTATGAAGCATTCACAGCCGGGTTTTTTGGCTGCCATAATGGTAGCACATAAGATTGAATGTCCCTGAGCAATTATGATTTCATTGACACGTTTGCAATTCAAGACAAGAAATTACACTAGTTAGAATTCTAGTCATCAAACTAGAGGTAACACAGTAACATATGCTTTCTGGTTTGGCACTAAATCTGTTCTTCTCATACGTGTTATTTGCAGCGTGACCTTACTGATTCAACAGTTCTGAGGAACATTGGTGAAGGATTGGGACATTCTCTTCTTGCATACAGAAGTGCATTACAGGGTATATCAAAGCTGCAGGTAGTCTGGACATCATAGTAGTCCTAGTTTCTACATAACTTCTATTGTTTTTTGTGAATGGCAAGATAGCAATTCAGTGCTCATTTAAGGCTGTTCTGAATACTAGTATGTGACTCTTTACGTTATCCATGTGATAGTTTAGTATTTTCTTTTCTAAAACCGTTGTGCAGCACTCAGTTTTACCAGTGCCATTGTTTCCTCGTCTAGTATTCATGTCATGTTGAGCAGAAAGCTTTGTTAATTCCAGTTTGGACATCTGATCTGTAGTACTGGTGAATTAATTTTTCCAGGTTAATGAAGCAGCTTTGTTTGAAGACTTGGACCAATCATGGGAGGTGCTTGCAGAACCAATACAGACTGTATGTTATGTATTCCACATTCCTTCTTATTATGTTTTCCTCTGTGTTTGAAGAACTCATATTGTAACTGCAAAGATATCTTCTAACTGAATGCGGTCAGTAGCTCATATGCTTTGAGCTACTAGTGAGAGCAGCTCAGTGGATTTATTTTTGTCCTACAAGGCATTGAAAGACCATAGTTTTTTCTTCATAAGTCTATCGTAATTGCAAGTCTACATTTTTAGATAGAAGTTGATTACTTCATTGGTTGATAGTCAACCTTTACACTACAATTCCACGGATCAGTCTGTTTTGGTAGGACAGAAAAAATAGCCCTCTATAGCATTAGTATAGGGAAAGAGCATATGTGGGCTGAGAGTTGATGTATAAATGGTCCTAACAAGGAATAGTTGTCGAGGATGATTTCATCTCACAGTGGGGGTGTTCTTTTACCCTTTTCTATTGGATGGAAGTTGATGATCCAGTCTTTTTCCCTAGAAACTTGCTTATAAAACTGTGGACAGTGGGATTGGTCTCCAGGAATTAGTAGAGCTGCATGTAAGCTGGCTTGGAAATCTGAATTATCAAGAAGTAAAAAAAGAAGCTGTGAATGACATACCAATCCATCAGTGCTACTATGTGCACCCACTGATCTTTCCCTTCCTGGACCTCATAATAAAGCCCACCTGTGCATGTTCTTCCTTTTGTGATGAGGACCAGTCACCAGATGATATCAAACGTTAGACCTGGTGAGTATTAAGTGGTATGCAACACCTTTTATTGTGTTATATTTCGGTGTGTTGGCGTTACTTTGTTCAAGTAGATGTCTTGATTATCAACATCTTTATCTTTGTTCAAAGTTACTTACTTTTGAAACCATTGTTGGGTGTTCTGCCGTTCTGTTGATTATCAACATCTTTATCTTTGTTCAAAGTTACTTACTTTTGATGTTTTTCTTGTCCATATCTAGGTGATGCGAAGATATGGTATCCCAGAGCCTTATGAGAAGCTGAAGGAGCTAACCAGAGGAAGAGCAGTAACCAAGGAAACTATAAGGGAGTTCATTGAAGGTTTGGAATTGCCCGTCGAGGCAAAGTCCAAGCTCTTGGACTTAACCCCTCATACCTACACTGGAGCAGCAGCTGAATTGGCTGGTCGTAATCTGATGAAGCAACTTTTGAAGTTGGAGGAGATTTGATGGTGTGAATGGATGTTGCGTTCACAGATTCACTTCTGGTGTTGGGCCTCGAACAACCCCATATCCCTACATTTAGAGGAAAAAGTTGGCAAAGTTGCCCGTTACTTAGAGGTAAAAAAATTTTTTGTAGGCAAGTTCTATGGTACAGTGTAGATTTGATACTCAATCCTTTTCTTCATATACATTGAGCAAAAGGAGTGGTTATTTTTTTGGTGCTTCGGAAGTTAGAGCAAAAGGATTTGATGTGGTAATTTTTTGAGAGCGTAAAGTAAGCGGAATTTTGAAACATCGTTGATTGGAACGAGGATGTAAGTTTTGACTCTTCTAACAAATTGAAGGGAAAACCGTGGAGTTCCATGATAGGTATGTCAAATACGAGAGTTAATCGTATACCAATCGGCACGTGGCTAGTTATCATTGGACAACTCAAGAGTTTGAGGATTAGTGATTTGGAAGCAAGGGTGGTATAAAAGTAGAAAACAGGGGAAGGGCAAAGGGCCAAAGGGGTCGAATGGTTTTTTCTTTTTTCGATCTTGGGGGGTCGAATCAATGGTTTTGTATCTTTCCTTGAGTAATACTCCAATAGACTTGTTTTCTCTTCACCTATATCCCCGATGAAGTCATTATTTCAATTTGGGTTTAGATCGTGTTTGATAACCCCTTTCCCTACATTTTTGGATTGATCACCACTAATATGTGGTGGATCTAGAGCTCCGGTTTCCAACATTTCTGTAGAAGATGGCGGTGGACGAGTTTGACAGCGACATAGTGACGAAATCTGTATTTCTGCTTAGAGCGGATCTACCTACACAAAACCCAGTCTTGAGTTATTGTTTTTTCACTATTGTTGCTGTTTTTGTTACGTCTTTTTGTTTACTTTTATATTGTTTTTCTTTGTTGTTTCAATTGTATTTCATTCAAGTGCAATTTTGTTCACCCTCCTTAAAAGAGGGTGAACATTACCTTTCTATTATTAGTTGAAATAGTATAGGTCTCATCCATACAATACATTTTTTAATAAGCATGGCATCACTTTGTGATATGATTCACATCATTTCAACTAATATGAAATAGGGTAATGTTCACTCTCTTTTAAAGAGGGTGAACAAAATTAAATTCATTTATGTTGGGCCGACGTGTAATCTCTTCTTGTTTCAGTATATATGATATTTTTGTTTTTCTCGAAAAAATTTGGCATGTCCTTTCGTTTTTCTTTCCTTATAGTATCACCACATATTTGGAACTTGGGGCCTGCCATGGAAACACGGTGTGAGTGTTGATGGGGGTTCATGAAAGGGTTCAATAAAAATGTCAATGAAAAAGGAATGAATGATCCAGATCAATGTTGATCTGGACCATTCTTTTTTATGGACACTTTCATAGAACCCTTTCATGGAGTAACATTTTCGAACTTCTAAAATTCATCTCGTCAAGACGAACTTAACTAATAGAAGTGGAAAAAATTTGATCAAGGACAAATTATTCATCAGAATTATTAAACTAAACCACCCCAGTTATGTGCTTCCGGTGGTAAAGGCTTTGGGCACCACTTGGCCATGCCCAAAAGCACCTAATAATTTTTCCATATCCGAAGAAGGGGATGAGGGAATCTGGTAATGGAAGCTGCACGTGTTTGGAAAATTATTGGATGCTATTGGGGCACCACTAACTAATTTTCTAATACCCTCCACCAACACCACCTCCGCCACTGCACATTTATTGGATACTACTCATTTACACAAGACCAGCATAGAATAGTTAAGAAAACCAAGAGAAATACTTATAAGAACTTCTTAGAAGACACTTGCAGCCCTTTTGGATGGAGGGATTTCATACGAAAAAGGACAAAAAAGGGTTATGATTTCTAGCTAAATCACTCATTTAGATTGAGTATTCTAGTGAGAAATGAAATGAAAAGTACAATGAATTTTTTTTATTGGCTCTTCCCCTTTCTCTCCAAATTTCACTCAAAATGGTAAGATTTGGTAAAAAATGGCTCTCATTTCTTTTCTCACCATCCAAATGGGCTGTTAAACTAAGCTAGTCGCATACCTTGGAAAAAAAACTGAAAACCGACTCGTAAGCTAGAAAAGTACTACAGATGGCACTGATCACCGCAATAGCAGAGAACAAAGGACAGAGACACGACTCCAATTAAAACACAACAAAAACACCGAACAGGGCTGCACACTGTGTAAAGAGGTTCGTATTCATCGTTATTTATGTACATGCATAAATACCACATCATAAGTTATGACATTAGTCCGGAGGTAATCATAAAAACCCAATTTTGGAAATATGGAAATAACACCAGCAAAACACCAGCCGGCCCAACAAGAGAAAAGAACAAAACACCAGCCGGCCGACAGCAGCCGGCCAAACAATTTTGGATATATGTGAAGTAGCTGCCATATACAATTTTGGAAAAGAGAACAAAAGCAAACCCAATCAATTTCGGCACCGCGAACAGAACAGGTGCTCCAACGTTTCATCTCCTCTTGGCATGCAGGACATAAACATGAGATAGGAGCAAAAGGAACCGACAGATGACCCGAGTTGGGAGAACTCCTGTAACAGTCTTTCCAGTATTGAACACAAGAGAAGAACAGAGTCTTGCCAATGGCAGACTTTTAAAACTTATATTAGGAAAGGAAGAAGAGTCTCAATACAGCGAAAGATACAAAGTACCCATCTCACACAGCTACTCTCCCTGTATAGGAGCCAATCACCTACCAGTGCTGTCTATCTGAAAACATTCTCTACCAAAACAGAAAACACCCTAATATTACTTCTGAATAACTTTCCCGCCAACACAAGGTTCAACACTACTAAGCCATCTCAAGCAAAAATTAAAGAGTAAAAGCATGGTATGTCTAACTATTTGAGTGTTTAGCATCCCGTTATCCACTCCCAAATTAATATCTTGCTTTTTTCAGTGGTTGGAAATAGTAAGTTAGTAACTAAGAGCTTGTTACCTATGTACGAGGAACTTTGGATCCAGAAGATATGCTTCTTTTTACATAGAACTGCTCGGTAATGATCCTTTTTGGAAATTCAAATCTGTGGGCATCTAATATCTCAGATTCTTCCGAGTTATCATTTAACAACCTGCATCAGAAGCAACGGCAAAGGTTAAAACAGATACACGACCAGAAAGCTGTGAAACAATTTCTATTACAAAGGAGATCACTCTTGCAAAGTACAAAAATAAAGAGTTAAGATTTCTCTGTCAATTCAAGTTTCAGATGAAATAACTGACTTGCCACCCATCAGGTCTCGTGTGAAAGTTATTTGTGAGGAGCCAATTTCTGCTTATTCTTCCAGGCAGTTTGACAGAATAGCCAGCAAAGAACCACCATCTTATTACAAGGCTTGTGCTCCTTTGAAGTAACAATACTCAGAGGAATAGATGCCCCCGAACTATGAAAGCGTTTTAGACAATTATCCTCAAGGTATAGAGGCCTTCTGACTCAACAACTGCATAATTCCTATAATACTAAGGGGGGCCGGGGTTTGACACGTTACGAGTGGAAATAAGAAATAGTTTCATTCCCATTTAGTATCCAGTTAGGTATACAATTCCTGGGCTAAAATGAGAATGTTGTCACCATCCACCATTTGGGAAGAGGTTTGGATAAAAGGGTCCATTGTAACAAGTAGACTGCTGCCGTTCAAAAAAAAAACAAGTAGACTGCTGACTGCTCAATGGATAGACCGAACGTGAAAAGTTTCCTTCAAAGTCCAAAATTGTGGTTTTAAAAAATATGGCTACGATAATGATGATTTGAAGTTAGTACAACCTCCAATTCTAATAGAAGAGTCGTTTCCTTGTAAATAAGAAGGTTTTACCATTGTAGCATGTGTTGGCACTTAGAGATGGTTTGAGAGCGGTCAAGTTCGGGTCATCCTTGTGCTTGTCCCAAGCTGCCTCAAACTGCGAGCCTTTGCATCTTTAAGTTGCAGAGAGAGGAAAATAAAACAAAACCAAGATTAGGCCAAGTAAGAGATGTTGGTAACTTAGTATCCCTGTGTACAAATATCTGAAAGAATAAGAGAGAACATATTATTAACTGCTGAAGCAATATTAGTATCTGAAGAATATGTGCTCTAATCTCCTCACGAGCAATTTTCATTGCTGCCTCCTTGTGTAAAGTTGTGAGCTCATCTACCAATCTGAGACAAAAAAAAAAAAAAAAAAAAGGAAAATGTCAAGAGATAGCAGAAGTACCTCTGCAAAGATGGTGAATAGATAGTCTTTTGTAACTTGAGCAAAAGCATTGCATTACCAGGAAAAGAAAAGTAATTGAAGGAAGCTGAAATGGTACTCGAAAGTAATAATTTTCAAAGAAAAATAGGGCGTTTGAGTAGGGAGCCTCAGGGAGGCAAAACAGCCAAATAACAATACTGCATGAGGCATATTTTTTTTTTAATTTCTACAGTGATCTTGTAGCTTTTCGAATTATTTTTGTTTCTTATCATAACAGGCTATTCAAAAATAAATAAATGGTCAAGGTTTTAAAACCAATTTTTATCTACTTTTGTTGGCGATGATGCTAAAGGATATGTCTCCACCAGTCTACTCCTCCATACACCCATCCACGAGAACTTAACTGGGCTTTCTGCATTTCATTGTAAAACATAATACAAAATTCCCATTTAACATTTATAAGTCAATCTCTTATATGGAAAGCTTATCCAATTCTCAACAGAACAATAAATAGTCTACCTTTATCATCATCACCACAATCTCGCGTTGTTGTGACTAATCCATTATTCCAAGTGCAAAAAAAGGACAATAAAATTACTTGCTTTCCATGCGATATCCTGACCCACTGACTGTACAATTGTACACCCTATATTAGCACAAAGCACAATTACTGAGTTCACCTTTCAATAAATGGCGTGTTCCTTATCCAAGTTAACTTTATAACAGTATGCATACGCTCTAGAACCTGCAGGTCAATGAGAAGTGAAAAAATTCATCAGTTACCACTTTCAACAGATTAATTGCAAAAGAATTTATTCTTGGTTTGCTCCAGCAATTCATGACAAGAGACATTTCCTTATTTCCAGAATGAAGATGGAGCATTAAAATAAATCAATAAAAGCCATTCAACAGAACCACAGATTGATGAGATTCTCTATCAAATATACTGCCAACGGTCTCCATAAATGACAGAATCAGCTTTCATTGGATCGACACACCAGAATTCAGCACCATTATGAAAAAGGATAACCTTGAAAAGAGCCATTTGTCGATTAAGAATTTTGAAATTGTTAATGACTTCCAAAAACCTCAATATGAGTAAAAGGAATCACCTTCATGTAGAGAAGAGCAATCGATTCTTACCAGCAAAGTGGTTTCATCATCATCAGCATGCATCCACTTAAAGAAGAGTGGAAATACACGTCTGAAATGAGCTAGCAATACAAGACCCATTACATTGAATAGTTGATCAATGTGCTTAAGCCATGCTACACGGCGCTCCTTATTTCGTGGTTGTCGCTCCAAGTGACTTAACATCTCACCTAGCATCCTTTCAAACCTATGTAGAGTAGTAAAGTAAGCTGCGATGGAAAATCTGCAGATGACTTCAAGACATACTGTATACCAAGCTAGCAGGCTGATACAACAAAAATAAAACAAGTGGACAGCGGTACGATGCAAGGAATATCAGCAAAAGAAGCTATCGATCCAATACAAGCAATTGTCTACCATGTCCAAATTCTGGGTCCGAAGTTCTGAACTATAAACGAGATGTGTAATGCATCACAATATATACATGGTCACCTATTGTTTAAGTTCCACTCACAAAGAGGGCACATGCAAAGTCAGGGATTCCCTTCTAACCAGTGGCTGAGAATAAGCAAGCTACCTTCATTCAACAGATTTGTGGTTGAGTCAATGACATAATTTGGGTCAAGAATCTCAGCTCGTCTCTTTGTTTTCATTATACATCGAAACTTATATGTCACGACGACACTAGTCTAAGCAATTCTTTCAGAGAAAAACAAATATTTGCAGTATCATGATATACCATGAGCTGCGAGGATTACTTCGCTGGATACAAGTCAGAAGAACAACTGACATCTCAACCACAAGGTGCCATATTTCGTCGCTAGAAGCAATATTCTGACAGCATGCATCAAGGATTACATCTTCGTACCAACTAAGCTCTGCAGCATTTACATTTTTTGCAAGATGTATAAGGCTAATCATGCCCTGTCCCTGAAATCATTAAACAAAAAGCCTAGCATCCTCAACAACCATACCAAGCCACCAAAAATTTAGAGCAAACCAAAACTCTTTACTTCCTCTACAAGTTAATACATTTTCTTTATGAGACTGATGCCCTCACTAATAACATACTACAACATATCTTAAATACAAGAAGAAGCGACGTGCAAGCATAGATCAGAGGACCCCTACGAGATACAAGCATGGGTTTCCTATTTCAATTTCATGAATTCAAGAATTGTCTACATGGCTGATATAGAGAAGTGGGGTAAAAGAAAAGATATCTTTTCGACATGCTGGTTTCCTATCTCATATCTACTTTTAAGACTACTGACTATTGAGTACTACTTTGCTCATCAAGTGTAAAATCATTAAATCAGTACTGTGGTAAATCATTCAAAGTAGCAATCATAAACCGAAACACCTACTTTCACCTCCGGCGACCAGTGATCCAGACATGTCAATGCACAAGGAATAACCAAAGAACACAACTTCCCCAAATGTGGGTATTCAACCTAAAAAGAGCATAAACACATCCGTCAAACATCACCCCACAAATGCAAAACCCTAGTATAAACACAATCACAATGTCATAACTCCAAGGGCTGCAAATGAACCGAGCCAAGCTTTAAGGTGTCAGAGCTCGGCTCATTGAAAACTAGCCTAGCTCAAGTCAAGCCCAAATAATCGAGCTCGAGCTCGTTTATCGTCAAGGCATTCGAGCTCAATTCGTTTGCTAAACGAGCGTCTATAAACAAGCCAAGTCTCTACAAACGAGCCGAGTCACAAGTAAGTCGAGCCCAGCTCGTTTACTAAAAGAGCTTAACACTCAAGCTCGAGCCCGAGCATTGAGGCTCGAGCTACTCACAAACAGCTCGGTTCGTTTGCAGCCGTAATATTAACTCCATAAGCACAAACCTGAGTCGCAAACCATCTAAACTGATAAGCAGCCACAACAGCATACGCAACCGGAGTCCTTGCCACCGCAGCCGATATCTCATCGCCATCATCCCCCTTCCCAATCGAACTCTCCTTAATTCTCTCCTTCAATAAAGGTAACACTTCACCCATCAACTCAACCACCAATTTCTCTTCCTCCTTCATCAACCCCGAATCCAAACCTAATTCCCCAATCCTCGTCCCCACCCCTTGCCCTAAACCGTCCGAAAACGCTTTCGAGAGGGTTCGGAAGGCCGAGTTGGCGGAAACGGAGAGGGAATGGGGGATCCATGAGAGGTGTTCGGAGGTGGCGTCTGTGGAGGAAGACAAGGCAGCGCAGCAGAGGGTGAAATCTTTGATTTCGGATTGGATTTCGGATTGTGAGGTGGTTGGGTTTGGTAGTGAGTTGGGTTGGGGAAGGAGGGACTGGAGTAGGGATTTGACGGAGACGTTGGAGGCTTCCGGCGGAGCGTAGTGTGCTTTTGATAGAGATTCTCGGATTGGTTCGGATAATCTGTAAAATCAAGAGTCCTCTGACTGAGAAACTATTTTGATACAGAGAGAGAGAGAGAGAGAGAGAGGGGACGGACTTACTCGATGATGTGATGATGAAGAAGAGGTGAGAAGGATTTCGACATTTCTACTGCGAGACTTCCGTTTGATTCGAATAGCAAGAATACTGTTCGTATTTCGTATACTAGCAGATTTCAGGACCAGCTCCAGGAGGGAGGGAGTAATAAAGAGGAAATGAGCACGACGTCGTTCTCTCCCCCTTCGGATCGAGTGATTTTACAAGAAAAGTAAGGTAAGAAATCTAAAGAAAAACACTTTCTAACCAAGTCAAGGACTCCTTTACCTTTGGGCCGGACTATTGGGAACCACAAATTTTCTGAACGTAGTTCGTGTACCATATTATATACAGCTGTGTACCATATTATAATCGGGTTACGTTCAAAAAATTTATGGTTCCCAGTAATCCGGCCTTTATCTTTTTCTCCTCCTCTTTCACTATTGAAAGGCCTCTCTCACTATTGAAAGGGGGTGTTGCGGAATAAATTCACTTCCCTCTCGAAAAGTAAGTAAATTTATTTAAATCCGATTCAATTAGACCCTTTGAGCTATTAGAGCAACTTTGTCAAATTCTAACGAAAAGGTGTTGTGGCGAGTCAAAAACGAACTTTATTTATTAGTTAGTTTGGAAAACAAATAAATAGTGCTTTATTAAATAAGTAGGGTGGTAAAATAGTTTTCTCGAAAAGCAATCACAGGAAAGGAGATCAAGAAATTGATGGCCAGTTTTCGTTGAATTTTTGGGAATTGTAAGAAATCTCAGACGCTAAAAATGGTACTTCAAAATTGCAAATGGCAATTCTTTTTTGTCCATGTGGTGAGTCTCGACAAATTAATGCGGTGTTTGAGTTTTTGAGAATTTTTTTATGAGAGTAATGATTAGAAGTAGGGGTAATGAATGGATAGAAATGAGAATAATGATCGGGGTGACAGAGGTAATGAGTGGAGAGTAATGATTGGAAGTAAAGGTAATTAGTATTTTTTGAGTTGAGAATTTTTTTCAAAAAAGGAAACGAACAAGTCCTAAGGAAAAAAATTACGGTCCCGCTAATAGGTGCCCCTGGGGCACTAGTTTAGGGTTCTTAATTTAAATGCTTTAGGTGCAATAAATATACTTAATCCATGAGTTGGGTTTATGGGTACTCACAAAATATTACTTTTCACCACAATTTTCTAAACTACCCATAAATGTTTGTAATACCATTTTTTAATGACAATACTAAGAATTAGAACAATTTTTTGTATAATATATATGGAAATCAAATACCCAGAAATGTTTGTAATGCCATTTTTTTAATGACAAAATACTAAGAACTAGAACAATTTTTTGAACAATATATATGGAAATCAAATAACTGGATAGTTAAAATTTTAAGGAATAAAAACTCTTCATCATTTGATTTAACATTAGAAAGCATTTTTTTTTCATTTAGTTTAACTCTGACTCAAACATTCCATCTATTTTCCTACATAATGCAATACCATGATCTAGCAAAAATATTCAAAAAAAAAACTCTCATCAAGTATGTAGGGGAAAAACAAGAAACTCAAAGAAAAATTCATACATTAGTTTGCTTGGCAGCAAAGGTTTTTTTTTTTTATCCGCTTGGTAGCGAAGGTTAAATTCTTGTTCAAGTCTCACAAGGCAAAAAAAAAAAAAAAGTGGCGGGATTCCCATTTTTCAAGTTTTCGTCCTTTTTGCTTTTTTCCATTTTATAGATATAGATAGAGGAATATAAAGAGTTGTGGTCATTTTGTCAATCAAGAAACTTTTGAACTTCTTTTAATGAATGATTTGTATTTTCAATGTAGTTATAATAGGTATTGGGATGAGTATAACAAAATGTAATTAATGTAGTTAAATTAGTGCCCTATAGTGTGCCCCAGGGGCCAGGGGCACCCTTTAGAATTTGCCAAAAAATTAAGTATTGACATGGATACAAATGTCCTTACACAAATCCCAATATAAATGTATGCGAAACCATCCAATGCACACGTGTGTGCCCAGGGTTGGCCCAAGGATTTTTAGTGCCCAAAGCCTAATAAAAAAAAGTGTGCCCTTAGAAAAAATATTTGCACGATTCCCTAAAAAGGGCAAGCAATTTGGGATGGAGGGAGAATACTTAACAATATTTAGCACAAAAATAAGCACCACCAGCCAAGGTTCTTCATTTAACAACATAAGTACAAATCTAAGCACTATCAGCAAGAGCTCTGTATAATAAGAGAATACTTACAGACTTGAAGCCTCGCAAGCAAATGGGAGAGATATACTCTCATACTGCGCAATGTGTAGTATATACTGGTCCTGCATTTCAATTTCCAATAAGCTTAAACACAAATCAAGTGGAGATTAAAAAAAGCCCTAATATCACTATCACTACTAAATTGAACTTAGAAATTTAAAAAAAAAAAAAACCTAATATCACTAATGCATCTATTCTTTACTTTCTTTTTCTTTTTTCATGTCCGAACATATACTAATAATTAGTTGTGCTTGTTATTCTAGTATTTGAAATATTACTTTTTCTTTTTACTTTCTTTTTCGTTTGTTTTGGAAAAGAACAACCCTCTATAACTCTAAATAAAAAAAACTTTGCAAAAGCACTCAAATTAACACTCCGTTTTACGGACCGGACAAACATTTTAGGACGGATGGAGTATAATACTCATGTCTCCTCAGGGGGGAGAGAGAGAGAGAGAGAGCTTTTACCGATAAACCCTTGTTCTTCGTTGAGTTTGGATTTTTCGTTTTGGGCAAAACGTGAGAGATTTGTTTTGTTTGTTTGGAAAATTAAATGGACCATCTAAATCCCCTATTTACAAAAGTTCAACCGATTTTTTTGGCCCTTCTTCCATTGATCTGTGTGGGCCTTCAAATTAACTTGGAAGGGGGGCCATTTTTTTTCTTTTTATTGGACTAAAAAAGACTTCTACTCAAATCCAAATAAAAAAGCTAGTAGAGTGTCCCTAAAATTTAGCCTTTTTGAAATGCCCAAGCCTCTTAAGCCTTGAAATTGGACCAGCCCTGTGTGTGCCCCACACTATGAACACCAGTCCCGCACATGGAATGGTTCGGACACATGGTCGCCACGGGCGATGATATCTGTCTTAACTATTGCACAAGCATGTCAAAGGACAAGGAACAGTCAAGGTGACATGTGTTTTTTGCTTGCAATCATGAAATGGTCATCATCGTCCATAATCAAGGGTAAGCGCATGCAGTGGCAATGTTTCACGCAAAATTACTCCACTACTGGTTGTAAAAGCAAATGCCCATTCCCTTCCCCCGTAGGGTCATCAAATATAGTACTAGCACTTTGTCGAGCATTGGGTGGATTTTGAGGCTCCGATCCTCTCAGTCCCGAGAACCTCTATGTCTCTGTGCCAAAAGGTTTTTCGGCCATTAAATTATAATTCAACGGCTGAAAAACCTCTCGGCACAGGAGTTTTCAGCATAGAAAATCCTGCCTTGGATTTTGAAGTGCGAATTGATTCGGTCAAGCTGGTCTCTTTGCCTCACTCATTGGCCAGGGAAGCAAGGAATGTTAGATTAAAACATACTCCTAAGTACTATCGGCAATTTCA
>JAOTQK010000024.1:19108671-19118706 GCA_025642025.1 Rhododendron ferrugineum | reverse complement strand
GTTTTGTCCAGAGACCAATTCATGGAGTTTTGGTATGGGTTGGTAAATAGCGGGCAGCATTTTCTGTTGGTCATGAGGTCAGACTCCATCGCCGGAAAAGATGGGGATAGTCGGATTCCGGCGGAGACTTTGGAGGGTACTAAGGAAAGGGGTTGCATGGTGGCGTGGGCTCCACAGGAAGAGGTCCTTAACCATCACGCTGTTGGCGGATTTTTTACACATAGCGGATGGAATTCGACTCTGGAGAGTATACTTGCCGGAGTGCCGATGATTTGCTGGCCTTACTTTAATGATCAAATGATTACTAGTAGGTTTGTGAGTGAGGTATGGAAGATTGGGCTCGATATGAAAGACACTTGTGATCGAATTGTAATAGAGAAGATGGTCAGAGATCTGATGGTTGTGAGGAAAGACGAGTTCATCCGATCGGCAGATCAGATGGCCAAGATGGCTAGAGATGCTGTGAGCAAAGGTGGGTCGTCGTATGGCAACATGGACCGTCTGATTGAGTATATCAGATCCATGGTTGCGTGAGCATTACACATAAAAGCTTTGGGAGTGGCCTTAATAAAAATTTTACTGATGGGTTATTGAAGATTCCATGGTTGAATCAACATTGTGCCCATGTTAGCCTGTTTTTCAAGAATCTATCATGTTCAGGCCGGTGATCCTTGTGGTTTTGTGCATGAGATCTGTTAGATTTTAGTTGATTTGTTGTTATTTGCCTACAGATTTAAGTGATGCTTATTTGTTTAGGGTTTGAATTGTGGATCTCTTTAGATCCGGCCTTTGTTATCTAGACCGAGATTGGTTCTTATGTATCCGCATTATCGCAGGGCCTGCTTTAGCAGTAGGTGCCTGAGATTGATGTGTAGGTTGCTTTGGTTTTTTTCTTGTATTTGTTTGGGAATCTGTTTGTCCGATGGGCTTGTGTTGAATGAATAACTCTTTTCAAAAAAAAAAAAATACAATGCAAATTGATTGTGGATTTTAATAAGTGTGTCTTCATCAAACACAGAAACCTTCATCATAACCTTGTTCCACAAACTTTCTTATTGTCCTGTGGCAGCTGATACATTTTCAATTCATTGGGTACAACAAAATCTACCCTGCAGAGATAGAAGAAAGGAATTCGATGATGCACTGGGGCTTGGACTCCTGAGGGTCTAACCCATTTTTGCTTTTGTTCCTTATTTTCGTTTCGATGATCTGTTTTTCGTTTTTATGTCGTCTTGAACGTTTCCGGAATCACAAAAAAGAGAAGAAGAAAGACTTCCAAGGTGATTTCTGGTCAATAGAAACACAAACAACTATCGAGCAAATTAAATTACCAAAGGATAGATTGAACAATTGTCAATGTTCATCTACCTACGGTACATCAAACATCGAATGCATGCATTTAGCTGAAATACGTCCATATGGATCCTCCGTCTTTATTTTGTTTCATTCCTTCCAAACCAATTGTGTGTTCAATCGGTGTCCAATGACCTGATGTCCTCGATCAAACGGTCCAGATTAATGTACGATGAGCCACCTTCGCTAACGGCATTTTTAGCCAGTTTCGCGATTTGATCAGCTGATTGCGTAAACTCCTTTCTCCTAGTATCCATCAGCTCTTTTATCATCTTCTGGATTATGACTCGATCGCAAGTGTCCTTCATGTCCAATCCAATTTTCCATACCTCGGCAATTAATCTGCTAATGCACTGTTGGTCTCCATAATAGGGCCAACATATCATCGGAACTCCCGCAACAATACTCTCTAGAGTTGAATTCCATCCACAGTTAGTCAGAAACCCACCAACAGCTTTGTGATCCAGGACATCCTCCTGTGGAGCCCATGCAACTATGTACCCCTTTCGACTCAAATCCTCAAGGAGCTCCGGCGGAATTTGATTTTTCCATTCTTTGTCAGCAACGTTTGGAAGTGCCCACAAGAATCGTTTTCCGCTATTTTTTAGACCATGCCACAACTCCATGATCTGGTCATTTGATATCACTATAATGCTTCCGAAGCTTACATAAATCACAGATCTCATTGGTTGTGCGTCAAGCCACGCTATGCAACTCGTATCTTCTTTCTTTAAATTGTTTGGAGGGATCATTGATGTGAGTCTTGTCTTCAGGTGCTCATGGAGTGGTCCGACCGTATAAATACCCGGACATAGGGAGCGCATTTGAGCAAGCGCGGGCCCTTCTAGCTTTTCAAATGTGTTGAGTATCATACGTGCCCGGCGGGTCTGAGACGCTCCGTTAATTATAAATTGGGCGTTCTTGTCCGACAAGTCTCCAGCACGTAAATAACTCGATAGATCACGACGTCGGAGCAAACCTTCGAGACCCGGAACGTTTGCGATGGGCACATCCAAATCGTCTCCTATCATGCATTCGCAGGTTGCACAAATATGATAAGATCACATGAACACGACAAAATTTAAATTCAAAACAGCTAATGTTTTGCTAGTTTTGCGTCAATATAAAAGAAAGAAAGTAAGTAGAAGTTTTATACTCCGTAGTAGATTGGTAGAAACACACATACTAATGTTTTGCTAGGTTTGCGTCAATGTTTAATGGATAAAGAAGTAAACTATTATTTTAAAACAGATTGATTTGTCTTGACCAGAAGATTTTAAAAAATAAAATATTAGTCTCTCATTCCCAATTTTTTTTTGTCATTTTTTGATATTTATGTCAATTTTCAATCGCTTGTGTCTTCTAATATGAATCTTCAAAAATATGTATTATGACGTAAAACAAACAAATACAAAATAAAATAAAATAAAGATAAAAAACAATTTACTTAATTTTTCAATAAAATCCAAAACTAAAAAGGGAAAATGACGGCCAATGACTTGTTGTGATAATTAATACCCGTCAAGGACATGCTGAGAACATTTGTTAATGTTGAAAATGTCCTTAGTGTATATTAATTATCAAAACACGTCCTGAGCCGTCATTTTCCCAAATAAAAACACATGTACAAAATTATAGTCCTACCTTGAAAAGGAATCTCCCCTGCTTCAATGAGTTTAGGGACACAAAGAACTGCCCAAAAATCAGAGGGGCACGCATTGTGGTAACACATGATCGGGATACCAGCCTCACCAGCCACATCCACAGCAAAACTCGCCATCATCGAATCCGCTATGATGCACGCGATCGACGATTTTCCAGCAACGTGATCATAGTCTTCAGCTTTTTGCCAGTCGGATGATGATGATAATGATATCAAAACATCTTTGAAACGCGGTATCGCTACTTCCAAAAAGGAGGAGCCAAACTCCATCGTTTTGTCAAGGGAACCTTGGCTGTCTCGTACGGGAAGCCCGTCACGGAGGTTTTGGAATCGGAACCCGGAATACCGGTCGAAGCGAGACCGGACGGCGGTGTCGTTAAGGAGGTGGCGGTGGGTTTGGTCGGCTACAAGGAAGGTGACGTGGAGGCCGCCGCGGCAGCAGAGAAGCTCTGCTAGATTGAGTAGGAAATGGATGTGGCTGTGGGCTGGGAAGGGGAAGAGGAGTACATGGGGAGGGAGTTTTTCCACCGTAGAATCCATCGGTAGTAGCTTTTGTTTTTGTTATGAAAGTTGAAATGTGTGAAGTGATCATAAAATCGCAAGTTGAGGCCTCATTTATATAATCTCATGCACAGAGTTCGATTTTCATAAGTTCCATCTCCTCTCCAAGTTTCTTTACTTTTCCGAGATGTGGGAGTTGGATGTTTTGGACAGAAGCACAACCCATTCATGAATCCAACCTCTCTCTCTCTCTCCACATTTGATTGTTGAGGGGAAAACAAAAAAAATAAAAACATCCGCACATGGGGAGAGGAAAACCAGGAGGGGAATAGGCGTGGAATTGGTTCTAAAAATTCCCTCTTCCGCTTAAGTTTTTTTAAAAATATGTATTTATTTGTAATTTTTAAATTTAGAAATAATATATTTATAAAAATAATTCTTTAATTTTTTTTTACATCGTTGAAAAGATTTCATCAAGATTTATTAAACGAGATTCATATTGCACAAAAAATTATTCCAATCAACCCAATATTTTTAAGCTTGAAAATTATAAATAAGTACTTATTTTTTTAAGAAGACTTAGTGTAACAATGTTAGTCCAAGAAGTAGTTTAAAGCAAATGAGAGTAGAAGGAAAAAATGGGTTTGTAGTGAGAGAATAAAACAATGAAATGGGATTGGGGAGGAGAGAATACACACACGGAAAAACACACACACACACACACGTATATGTGGGGTATTTTTCGGTTCGGTTCGTGTCTTGCTCTCAGTTTTCAACATAATTAAATAATTCTTTTCTCAAAATAAAATCTTCGCATTACATAGATAATACCCAAAAGAGAGTTCCAAGTTCCCAATTACTCATCTTACAATCCAACTCCAAAATTTAAAGAAATTACCTCATTGGCACTCCGGCCCCAAAATACTTATGTACAAGTACGATTAAGTTTAGTGATTACAAACATTTCATGAGTCAAAAGAGAGTAAAAAAGATAAGTTAAAAATACATTTTTGTCAAACGGAAGTCATTACAAAGATGACTAAGTTACTCTCTGATCGTTAGCTTCCAAAACATGGTCCTTCAATCCAAACACACATATCATGCGAGCTATTGTTCAACATTTGAACCCGAAAATGGTGATAGGTTGAGCTACACTAGCCCAGTAGAAAAATCTTCTACCAATTCTATATGCAAATATGAAGATAAGTGCAATGGAATTAAAGGCATGAAGAATATAGTTCAATTGATAGAGAAGCAACCAACTTACTACTCATTTAACGATAACACGGGTGGTACATCCTACGAAGTCAAGCAATCCCCAAGATGTCAAGTAGATAGGTTGTTTGATACGCATCGAGTATGTCGACATTCTTTACGTTTCAATGTAATGTGTGACACGATCTCAAATAATCATAGTCCATGAGACCACAAGTAACTCCGACCTGCACGACACGACGCTCTATCCCATATTTCCTTCGACTGTATTCTCACCCCTTGCGTTACAGTGAACCCTAATTATCACTTGGATCACCGTATTACCATCCTTTGCATTACGAGACCCACCTGAGTCTCCGCATTACCATTCCTTGCGTTACGGGATCCACCTGAGAGAGGGAGCCGTGTGTAGAGAGAGGGAGATGTAGACACCCCAATTTGGACCTATTAATTATCCTTAATTTTTGCTCTCGAGGCTCCCCGATGATGAAACAAAATCAAAATGGGACTCGGCTAAAGCTTGAACGATGCTTCTTGGTATTTTTCAAAGCTAAAACGCATTTTTTTCTCGACACCCTAAGAGTAAAATTGACACACATTTCGGTGTATAAAATATATTTGGATGAAACCAACTGGGTTAAAAAGAGGACTTAATTAGCTTTCCAACGCTTTGAAAAACACCAAAATCCGAGTTCGGGAGTGTCCGTGGCGCCCCTCCGAAGTTGGGTAGGCACTCTAGAGCGCTCGGGAGTGGTACTCTTGAGCGCTCGGGACTTCACTCTTGACCGCTCGAGAGTACTGACAAGCCATTGGATGATGAGCTTGACCTTTAGACCACGTTTTTTTAGACTTTCAAACTTGCAGTCCAATCCTGCATGTGCCAGAGGCCTGCCTGAGCCATCAGGAATCTGATCAGCTGTTTTGTCTCCCAAAATGAATTCTTTTCATTTTTAATTTGATTTTCAAATTAAAATCATAATTTTGGGCTCCCTTATAAGTACCCCCTCATTACCAGCTGAGAGGGGCACGAAAAATCAGTCTCTCTCTCTCTCTCCCTTTTGCTGCCAAAACTCAGTCTCCAAACCCTCTCAAACTCTTTTCAAAACAATTCTCATTTCCTAAGGGAAATTGCTAGTTCTCAAGGAAAATCAAACAAAAATCCTAAAGAAGAATGGAATCCTAGATTTCATTTTCTCTTACTGTTTTCAATCAATTTCCAAGCAAACAAATCAGTCCAAGAAGCCAAGTTCAAATCAAGCAAATGTATAAAGGCTCATTTTATACTTCAAATCTACTGTTTTTCTACTTCTGAGGGGTATCAAGGGCCCATACCAGTTCCTCATACTGGTTGTGAGCTCATTTGATCTTATTTTAGCAATAAGAGCAAGAGGAGCACAAAGAAACAAAACCTTTTCTGGGCACTGTGTTCACTCCCGAGCGCTCGGGACCATTCTTGAGCGCTCAAAAGTGCTGTTGTCACTAAAATCCTATTTTGTCACCAAATATTGCATTTCCTATATTTCAATAGATATTGGGTGTGCGTGGGTCCATCCAGAGTCCAATTAAATTTATTTTCTGTTTGCAAGGAAGTGATGCTTAGATATTCAAGATCTGTTCTTGTTTGTTTGAGCCTAACACTGAGCTAATTTGTATGAAAATTGCTTTAATCCTCATTCTTGTGTTTTGAATATTCTGTTTACTTTCGAATGTGCTAAGTTCTAATTTGCAGGAGTAGGATGGTACTCCTGAGCGCTCAAGACTAGTCCCGAGCGCTCAGGAGTGATCTCAGTGACACCAGTTTTATTTTCTGTTATTACTCATATTATCTCATCCCATTGTTACATCTTGTACATATGCACATGTATACACTTTTACTTGTTGTGCCTATAAATATGTGCTAGCTGTTTTTAATGGAACAAAATATTTTTAATAAAATCTCACAAACATTGAGTAGAGACCGACATTGCGTCGGGCGAGAGGGGTACCGTAAAACCCTTCCCCTCTAGTAACATGGCTTCCGAACCCAAAACGAATATCTGGTTTTCAATTCAAATCATCATTTTCAATTCATACTTATGAACAAGCATGTCAATTTTTGATTATTTAACCTAACTAGTACCGTCATGCGTAACTTCTAGTTTATCCCAAATTTCCTTAGCCGATTCACATGCAGAAACTCTATTAAACTTAGTAGGATCTAATGCACAATATAAAAGATTCATAGCCTTAACATTCAATTCAATTCCAGTGATCAATGGATGCATGATAGTTTGATTGTCTATATTGAGAGAGAGATTTTTTATAGCATTTCAAATGAAGCTATCATGAATCGATTCTAGAATATGACAAATCAACGTGGTCAATTGTAGGTGAAATGGTTTACCAAAAAAAATTGTAGGTGAAATGATATGTAATGAACGGATATGCTTTTTTGCTTATATATTAGAAATCGGTATCTCTTTTTGGTTATTGTTCTATTGTTTTTGTTATCTTTTGGGTCATTGTGTACAAGTGCAAAATTATATGTGTTGTATATGCTTGACGGCTTGACTCCAGTGCGATCAAATCTTGGGTCCGTCACTGAAGCTTAATTAGCCCAAATAAGTTTGACTGTTTGAGAACCTAAAACTTAAAGTAGTGCAAAAATACACGAAAAATAACTGGTGGAGTTCTGTGATAACCCAGTTTTAACCTTAAAAATTACTCATTCCGTCCATTTTTAAGTGTCCTGCTTCGTAATTCCAACTTATTAAAAAGACATTATCATTACACCTTTCACATCAACTTTTACCTCCACTTCCCCTCCTTACCCTTTATGGAAATATCATCATTACATTTTTACTCACTAACTTTTCAAAATGGAATCTATTTTTAGGGGCAAAATGGAAAATATACTAACTTTTACCCACTAACTTTACAAAATGGACACTTATTAAGGGACAGTCAAAAATGGAATACTGGACTCTAAAAAAAGGACGGAGGGAGTAAAACACGATAATCGAAATTTTTTCTTAAAATTCTGATACCTTGGTCAAGTTTAAAATAATTTTTATTATCTATAATAATTTTTGGATATGGAATACATACCGTCGGCAAGTTAATTTACCCAAAACAATCATGCACGAAACATATTTTCTCTGCCAACTGAATTTATCGGACTGGACACGTTTTCGGTTGGAGAAATAAATCACATGCTACGTGGCTAGACAAAGTTTATTGGGGATTTTATTATTCATTTATGGCTTTGTCGGATATCTAATTATCTACGCTATATAAACTCTCCCTGGCATTTTGTTTTTAATTTCTCACAGAATACTAGGAATAGCAACGAGACAGATCAAAGCGGATATTAGGATATCTGTACCCGAGACCCCAAAAATTATAGCTACCCGAATCCGCCCCGATACCTGTCGGGATAGTATAAGTGGTCCAATAACCGCGGGTATTAACCGATACAGTTGGATAACCAATACAAGTTTTGAAATTCATTCCACGTAACACCAAAAGCCACTGGGGGACGTTCATCATCTGAAATTGACATCTGTCCCAATATACTAAATATAATGGAAATGAGCTTTCATTCCTCCTTTACTTTTCCGATGTAGGAGATGGATGTTTTGGACAAAACTTGTCGTGTGAAGAGCTCATTTAAACTTGACTCAATCAAGCCATGTATTTCACCTTTCTAGCAAAACGCCCCCAGCCCAAACTACCAATAGCTCGGTTCTGACGGCTCGGATGAGGTCGTGAGCTTGGATATATATATATACACACACTCCATCAGTTCCCATTTAAGCTCATTACCCAAAAAAAAAAAAGAAAGAGGACAAAGCAAGTGGGAAGGCATGCTACCTGTTAGTTATCTTGGTGTACCTTTTATCTCCACTAAACTCAAAGCCTCTGATTGCCAACCCTTGGTGGATAGCATTACTGCGAAAATCAAGTGTTGGACAAATAGGGATTTAACATATGCTGGCAGAGTGCAGTTGATAAGAAATGTTCTTTTTTCCATGCAAACCTATTGGTCCTCCTTATTTATTATCCTTAAAAAGATAATAAAAGAGGTAGAGGCTATTCTAAGAGCATTTCTTTGGTCAAGCCCTGATCTTAAGAGGATTGGTGCTAAAGTCTCTTGGGAACACCTGTGCTCTCCTAAGCAGGAGGGGGGACTTGGATTTAAATCCATGCAAGTATGGAATAAGGCAGTCGTTGCAAAGCATATTTGGTTCCTCATTTCTGGTGGGGAACAGTCCATGTGGTGTCAATGGGTCAAATCCTACTTAATAAAAGGTTGGAACTTTTGGAATCTGAAAATTCTTGGGGATTGCACCTTGGTTTGGAGGAAACTGCTGACTCTCAGACCATTGGTGCAACCCTTTATTATTAGAGTGATAACACCAACTAGCGTGTCCCAGCGCACTCCTAACTCATATTGCCCTGAACCAATTCCATCGAGTGACCCACCGCAAATTAATCGCCAATTGACTCGGCCCACTCAGCCCCCTAGTTACTTGCGTGATTTCCATGTTGGGCATAGTCTCCCGTCCCAACCATTGGACTCGGCTATGGTTACTTCCAGCGGTCCTTCTAACTTTGGTACTAGGATTGCACTTGATCCAGGTGTCCCTAGGGATGCTTTGGATCACGTTAGATGGACTCTTATAGCTAATGGTCAGTTCTCAATTGCATCATTGTGGGAACAATTGAGAACTCACTTTTCAAAGGTTGGGTGGCACAAGTCGGTGTGGTTCTTAGGCCATGTACCAAAGTATAGTTTCATCACTTGGCTGGCTATACAGCTTCGGCTATTCATTCCAGATAGACTGATGTTGTTTGGCATTACAAACTCTAACCAGTGTAGTTTTTTGCCAAGGAAGTGAAAGTCATGATCACCTGTTCTTTAATTGTCCTTTCTCCCAACAGGTATGGGACAACATGCGTTCCAAGCTTCATGTAAACTGGCACTCTAGGGCATGGTCTGAGTGGGTTACCTTTCTCTCAAATAAAAAGGGGAAATCTTTTCATGTTGTATTGACTAAGCTGGTCTTTATGGCTACAATATATCATGTGTGGATTAAGAGGAATGTAAGGAAATTTCAAGGAAAATCTTGCTCTGTGGAGGTAGTTGCTCAAAAAAAAATTTCAATAGTGAGGGCACGACTTTTATCATTTCAAGAACTGCCGCCATCTCAAGTAAAATGGGTGGTAACTGAATGGAATCGTAGTGGTCAATAATACTTTTGGTGGTTGGTAATATATTATCATATGTGTCTCATTGTTTTCCTTGTAATCTGCACTCATTT
>JAOTQK010000024.1:19073190-19093953 GCA_025642025.1 Rhododendron ferrugineum | reverse complement strand
TCAATGCCTATTGACATAATGAAACACATACGTTCGATTGTGAGGACAAAGATACTTTGTTCCTACTACATGTTTGTTGTTTTCGTCGTCTCCATTAAAAATGTGTCGAAAATAATGCCAGGGACACAACCAACGGGCAACAATGCCAACTACATCGATCTGCCTATGTGGCACTGGCAGTGGCGGATTTAGGAATTTCTTATAGGAGAGTCACATCTTCAGAACTATCTCTACACATTTAAAAGCCCTAAGCGAACTCGCATCAATTGTTATTATTCAATTCGAAAATAAGTATATATACATATTACATATTTTTTCGTGTTGGTGTTGGTTAATTTTGAACTTGTAGAAAAACTAAACAAAAATGTAAAATATTAATAAAAAAATAAAAAAAAGCATTTCTGTACTTTTACGTGAAACGAAGATTTGTAATAATTGATTTGCATAACAAATAGCGTCATTATAATCGGCTTTGTGGTACCAAGGCTATATAAGTTTATTTTTCTATGGGTTCCAGTCTCGACACAGTAAAAATTTCGTGAAGAGTTTTTTTTTTTATTTTAATAATGGGCTTTGGGGCCCTACTCTAGAGCCGTTTTTCCCAGGGAGGGTTCTGTGCCTACACTGGATCCGTCCTTGGGCCGCACTGCATGATCAGTAAACAAAGAACAACAACTTTAGTTGCAACCACCAATCATTCCGAGTCACGTAGGCGGGAGTGGTTTGTGCCGTGACGCATCATTGTGGCCCTAGCATTATTGGACAAAATGTGTGGTCGGTATGTGATCAAAATTATCTCATGGTCCCCTGTTTCATCCACTTGCACCAGTTTCTTGTCCATTCCCACGAATCACTGCTACTTGCATACATCCAGGCTGAACCATTTCAATCTTCAGTTTCAGTAACTCAAAAGATCCAATTTTTGGATGCGAAAATTACTTGAAGCTGGCGCCCATGGATGGTCAAGAAACAGAGCTCCCTCCCCACGTGCTCATCTTCCCTTACCCGGCACAGGGCCACGTCAACCCCATGCTCAAGTTAGCCGAGCTCCTCTGCCACGCCGGCCTCCACGTCACCTTCCTCCTCACCGACCACATCCACAGCCGCCTCCTCCGTCACAGCACCGCCCTGATCTCGCGGTTAACCCGCTACTCGGGGTTCCAGTTCGAAGCCATTCCGGACGGGTTGCCCGAAGACGACCTGCGTTCGGGTGATAAAGTCATGGAGCTGTTCCGTTCGTTCAGAGTTACGGCAAAACCACTTCTCAGAGAACTGCTGGGATCCGATGGAGGAAAGGATTCGGGCTCGGGTCGAAAGCGGGCATCTTGCATCATAGCCGATGGGATATTGAGTTTCGCCATTGACGTGGGTGAAGAGGTTGGGATCCCGGTCATCATTTTCCGTACCAACAGCGCTTGTGCCTTTTGGGCCTTCTTTTGTGGCCCTAAACTCATTGAAGCCGGTGAAATTCCCTTTCAAGGTAACTACTGTATGAAATTTGAAAAATCATTGATAGTTTCCTGGTCACCGTCACATAAAATACCAGCTATATATCTGCGTAACTACAAATCTACTATGTGTGGATCGTTTGCAATTACTACTATATATTAGTGTGAGACCCAATATAAACGTGTGTTTGTGGAGGAATTGTGAGCCGCAAGCCTGGCTCTCAGATTTCCGAGGCCCTAGGCAGAATTTGAAAATGGACCCTTTCATTTTCCAAGTAAATTAATTAGTTATTCAATATAGGAAACAAGCTAGCCTTGTTGGCAAAGTGGTTGTACCAACTCTTTAATACCTCAAATCGTGAGTTCAAGCCTCAAAAGCATCCCACCTTTTTTTTGTACAAGTTCCAAAATTGTTGCGTTAAAAATTGAAGGGATCAGGGATCAAACTCGCAATCCCATGCTCAAAACATGCGCACTTTACCACTGTGCTACATTAGCCTAGTTGTAAAATAGTTTATATACATAATATTTAATATATGGGAAAATGACGGCCAATAACGTGTTTTGATAATTAATACCCGCTAAGGACATTTTCAGCATTAACAAATGTTCTTAACTTGTCTTTGACGGATATTAATTATCAAAACACGTCATGGGCCGTCATTTTCCCTTAATATATTCAACTATTTGGCCCAAAACCTGAGGCACCAAAGATCTGGTGGGCCTATGCCCAAGGCCTAGCCTGACCACAAGGGTAGTGAAATTTTGTTTTTGAAAGAAAACATCCTCTAGTATTTTTTGATAAAATTGAAGTAAAATAATATAATCAGAAATTTTTTGATCTGCATTTGTTGGTTTGTTTTTTTTTCTTTTCAAGTCTCGTGCTTGTAGCCTTATACTGTGAAAAACTGCCAAGGTAGGGAACAATATGGATGTAGCTATAAAATGCGTACCCGGTATGGATGGTTTTCTTCGACAGCGTGACCTCCCAAGTTTCTATCGCGTTAGAGACGCAGCTAATCAGGACTTGCAAATACTTTTGAGTGAAACCCTACAAACTACTCGAGCACGAGCTCTGATACTCAACACGTTTGAAGATTTAGAAGGATCTGTACTTGCTCAGATACGTTCTCAATGTCCACAAGTTTATACCGTGGGGCCACTCCATGCACACCTCAAGGTAAGAATTGCTTCACCGAGTTCTTCAAATGGTTTGTGGGAAGAAGATACGAGTTGTATGGCATGGCTTGATGCACAACCGCCAAAATCTGTAATCTACTTAAGTTTTGGAAGCATTACAATGATGGCAAAGGACCAGCTAATGGAATTTTTGCATGGTCTGGTATGTAGTGAGAAACGATTCTTGTTGGTCATTCGACCAGATTCTGTGATGATGGGGAAAGATTGGATAAGTCATTTATCGACCGAGATATTGGAGGGAACAAGGGAAAGAGGATGCATAATTGGATGGGCTCCACAAGAAGAGGTCTTAGGTCACAAATCTATTGGCGGATTCATAACTCATAGTGGGTGGAATTCGACGCTGGAGAGCATCGTAATCGGAGTACCAATGATTTGTTGGCCATACTTCGGTGACCAACAAGTTAATAGTAGGTTTGTGGGGGAGGTATGGAAACTGGGAGTTGATATGAAAGATACTTGCAATCGAGTCATAATAGAGAAAATGATTAGAGATCTCATGGATGTACGGAGAGAAGAATTCCAACACTCGTCTGATCAGATGGTTAAATTGGCTAAAAAAGCTGTTGCCGAAGGTGGGTCATCGTACTGTAATTTGGATTGTCTGATTAAAGATATAAGGTCGATGGGTGTCAATTAAGTGTATATTTGGTTTATAAGAAATTAAAATAATTTAGTCTTATCATCAGGAAAATTCAAACAGTGTGATAAGTTCTACTACATGGTTTCAGCTGTAGAAGTGCAGCATCATGCATTTAGTATTTAGCCCTCCATGAACTTTAAAATACTTGCAAGTATTTGCAAGTGGTGTGTATGAGATTTATGAAATTAAGTTATTTGAAATTCATCTGTTGAATGGTTCCCTTTTAATTTGTAATTTAAATTTTGCATGTTGAGTGAGAAAAATAAGAGCAGCCCAATTTCACTTATTGGTTTACTTAATTCTTTGTGATTTTTTCGCACAGATTTTTTGATTCAAAAATAATTAAAGGACAAAATTAAATAAATAAAAAAGCACTTATTTGAGCTTAATTTTTGTCTTTCCTAAAGTTTGTTAGAATTGGTCTAGCACTTTCTAGTTTTCCGATTTCTAACATCGAGATGAGTTGAAGAAGTAAATCTTTGGACTAAGAGTTAGAAAATCAATTAAAGGAAAAATAACCAAAGACAAGTTAAGACAATCCGAATTCAGTCTTCGTATCTAAATATGAACAAAATATGAATGAGAATTGAAAAGGCCAAGGGACACGTGCACGCTCGCCGTCTCCAAACTCCTAGCCGAGGTTTGGACCGAGGCTGGGACTGGGGATTCGTGGGCCTGCGGCCTGTGGTCCGAGGTCTGGTCTGGGTTAGTTTGTAATTCGATCAATTGGGCTTTGTGGACCAGATTATTATGGGATGGAGGTTACAATAGTGTAATCACATAATCAATTTCGTATATTAAATGGGTTTATTACCTAGTTAATTTCCCGTGATGAATGTTATCAATGGTGATTTAATCACAGAGTTAAATTCCCCATACTGAATATTGGCATTTGTTGCTATTGAATTCTCGTATTCAATGAGAAGTTTCCTCCTCGGCTATATAAAGAGAGTCCCTCCTTTCATATTCCAACACACTGGAAAATTAGAGCTTCTTATTCTTCTACAGTACTTTTTCCTTTCTCGAGAGAGAGAGTACGAACATAAGTTCGTTCGACAGATAATCAGAGGCGGTGCTGTTGCTACGACATCCACATTTATTTCCACATTATTTAAGCCGCTGTCTACTAGAAGTCGAAGACCGAAGGCCCCAAAATTCTGCAGTAAGGTTGTATATCACTCCATACCGTACTATGTTAGAATAGCATTATTTTGTTTTGGGAGAGAGAAAAATAAAATAAAATAAATTGCAATGTTAAGAGCAACTCCAACCAAACTCCATATTGAGGGAAAATTTGTAATTTATCTCCCCATATTTTCTTTAACTTATTGTACTTTATGGAAAAATCTTGGGGGGACTGATCATCGTCCATTTTAATTAGGGCGTATTTGTGATAGCTGTGGATACAGATTTTAAGATTTTAGCTTCAGATTTTCGATTCTGGATTTTATTAGAATTTGAGAAACATGTATGTTGCAGTTGCAAGATTATGAAAATTTCATTCTTTTTTTTGAAAATTTATGTTGCAGAATTCCAAAAGCTACCTAAATTCAACTTTAAAATTTTAAGAATTTCTTTCCTTTTCACGTCTCAGAATCTTTAGATTCTAAAAACCACGTTTGTAGATTTTTGGAGAAACATTTTAAATTGCTTTTTAGAAGCTAGAATCTAAAAATCTGTCAAAATAATTTTTCCCAAATACTCACTTAGAGATTGAGTCCCTCAGAATCTTTAGATTCTAAAAACTAGGTTTATAGAATTTTTGACAAACATTCTAAATTGCTTTTTAGAAGCTAGAATCTAAAAATCTATCAAAATAATTCTTCCCAAACACCCACTTGGAGATTGAGTCCCCAAATATACTTTTGGATCTCCAAAAATGGAGACCTTGTCTCTATTTTGGTGACCAAATCTCTAAATAAGACTACGGTACTCTCTTAAGATTTTCCAGAAAGGACAAAAATTGAACAAAAGAAACAATAAATTACAAAATCTCCCTCAATATAGAGATTTTGAGCATTATGGAGTTTGGTTGGAGCTGCTCTAAGGGCACAAGAAATGCCAAATATTTCCTAATCTATCTATTTATCTATCTATTCTATTCTATTCTATTTCTATCTATATCCTATACAAATGTATTTGAGCCCCACAAGCGATCAAACTCTAATTCCTAATTTCTTAGATTTTGCACTTTTTTTTTAAACAATAAAAAACCCACACATTACACGTGTCCCACCCAAAGACCACACCGAAGAAAAGAAAACGAAAAAAACCCCATGTTGAACCACTTGTCATGCCAACCCACCTCAGTTATTTTCTCGGCAGTCGGCACTTTTTTCTCTCACTCTCTCATTTGCCTCTCCCAATTAATGTTGTTTCGACTTTTTATTCTCCAGATTTTGAAAGTAAGAGGCAATGTTCACCAACTATAAGAACTACGCCGAACTACGTACTTACGTGATTGCTCAATTTGTTAGAACGTTTGTTATGTTTGGTTTCACTTCTCCATTCGCTACAAAAGGTTTAAATAATTCATGTACGTACTCATGTACTTTTCCTAACTCGATCGTTTTTTTCTAATATTCCCACATGCATTCTCTCTTCTAACGGTGTTTCCACATTTTTGTCTCTAGATATCGATTAAAGTAATTAATTAAGTTGGGTTCATCAACGTTTGGCTTCAGTGCTCATCCACTGCTCAAAGGTCAGTTCTAACATAAGTTACATCCTATCAGTACGTTATGTTCGCATAAGTCGAAATTTTTGCAATTTTTCTTCCTCGATCTGTTTCTACCCATATACAATTAGGATGTGAGTTCTCTTCTTTGTCCTAATGTATAGTTATGTTGGGTATGTAGTATAGTACTAATAGGCAAGTATATTTTGACCCAAAAAAAAAAATCGGCAAGTATATTACCAGTGTAGAATAAAGAAAAATTCATACAGTTTCAAAGTACACTTTTACTCGAATAGTTTGAATACTTTTTGTTTATTTATTGTTTATAGTTAGGTGTCAATTTAGGTGCCAATTTATTTTCTTACTGTTATTACCACCAGGATACTATTAATCGTGTTTAATGTTCACATACTACAATTATGTTATGTTAGATATATTATGCGTATACGATTTTGGTCCACCTGCTGCCGATTATGCCATGTACATCTATTGAATGTGAATGTTAATCTCACTCGTGCATGTAAGTTTTACTTGTACATAAAACGGGTTGAACTCTATTTTAAACCATAGTGATGTGGTACCTATTACAGTTTGTACCATTCATAATTTTAATAATGTATCTTTTAGTGCACTTTTTTGTACACATACTTTTGGACATTTGGAATCCCTCTTTCCAAAGGGAAGTAGCCAAGAACTGTAATGTCTATAGGGAACATTGCCCTATAAAGCACCAAATTTGTAGGACCACTTTGGGAAGTCATAATCACCCTATAAAATTCCATTTGAAAATAATAATAATCCAACAAAAATATTTGCAGTTTTGCAAAATAATCCAACAGAGAATTGATGGTTTAGATTTTTAATTTATGTTGTCACTTTCATACATTGCTTATCCTCAATTTAAACCTCCCCTTAAGTAAAAAGAAAACATATACATACATATATATATATAAATATATACAGTCTTCTTCAGGTCAGGGATTCTGCATTTTTCTTACAGTTCGGATCTCGTGCGAAAGTCCACTTTCCCGATCAAATTTCAATGATCCGAACCATTTAATGTGTTTAAAACATGTTTTTAAGGGTAATTGCTAGAAATCGGCAAAAAATATGACCGGAAAGGGCTTTGATCCGAGCAGTTTTTCATAAAAATGCATTTTATGAAAACTATTCAGATCATGCCCTTCCCGGTCATATTTTTTGCCGATTTCTAGCGGGTACCTATAAAAACACATTTTAAACCCATTGAATGGTTCGGATTATCAAAATTCGATCGGGTCTTCAAAGGCGACCAAGCACTTCATGTTCGCCACCGCCTTTCCCTTGTGCCCTGGAAATGGAACAATGAGGTCCGGACCGTAAGAAAGTTCAGGATCCTTGACTTGAAAATTTCTCTCTCTCTATATATATATAGAGAGAGAGAGAGAGAAAAAAAAAATTGGGGCCGGTTCCGCTCACACCGATTTTAACACCCATTTTGACACATCACCCTTCTGGATCTTACTGTGCTATTCCAACCCGTATTTGCAAAACCATTAGCCCAAAAAGCCAGATAGAAAGCTTAATTAGTTAGAAACAAAAGAAAAAAAAAAGTTGTGTCATTATCAAAGTCATCCGTTAGTATTTATATTTAATCTATCGGACCAATAAATATATATTGTATCTATAGTATCGTTTCTAGAGTGTGTACATAAACAAGAGTAAATATAAGTTGAAAAAATAGGTAAAACCCACAATTGAATATAACAATAAGAAACTTTGATGATGCAAAATTTCATGCCATCAACTATATGCATATATATAAAACATTTAATTACAAAAAAAAAAATACGACGTGTTGCGTGATACATTGGATAAGTGTCATAAAATATTTATCCGAAAATAGAGATGTTGAAAAATACTTATCGATTTTTAGTCTCAACCTACTGAATCATAAGATATGCACCAAATCGAATGTGTATTGCAACATTTATCGAATGATTTTCCCTCCAATATATAGAGTCAATTTGTGTTGTCACTTTCAAACATTGCTTATCCTCTAACCTCCCCGTAAGCAAAAGAAAAATAACTATTAAAAATCGCATTTGCTCGACAAGAAATATGCAAGCAAAAAGTAGATCAAAGCTTAATTGGTTAGAAACATAATATTAGCTGTTTTTTACTCTTTGTTTGGTTACTTAATTTTTGCATTTTCATTATCCCCTGCATTTAAGTGTTTGGGTACCCCAAACCAAAACCCATTCTAGTAGAACGAGTTCTTCATTTTGATGTTTAGAGAAGAGACGTGAGAAGTAAGGGGGAAGGAGCTCTTTGATCCACTTTTTTCCATTTTCGTTAGCAAAAAAGCCTACAGAATGTATTCTACACATATCTCCCAAACATATGTTGCGAAATACATTTTGCACATATCTCCCAAACACTCTACCATATTCAAAACATATTCTGACCAAAATTCAAAAAGCCAAAAAGTCAATAACTAAAATGCAAAAAACCCAAAACTAAGGTAACCAAACACCCCATCCCAAACCATTCACTACTATAGCCTATAGGGTTATGCTAACGGCCAATAACACGTTATTCATGTCATGTGTATATACTTGTCATCTACTAAGAGCTTCAACCTAAACCTCAAAGTCCACTAAAAAAATGGTGAATTTGGTATGCTTTTATTTGCTTGAAACATTCAAATCTACTTCACATTCTTCATAAAGTGAGTTGCATACTGTAGGATTGTTGTGGAAATTTTATATCCAACCCAAAATTAATTGATAATGAGTGAAAATGTTCCTCACATTATTAAGTGATCTCACATTCTATACTCAAGCAACCTGAGACTATTGTCTAAGAACCCCTTTCACATGCATGCAACCGCGTTTAGGTCTGTCATGTGCATCCATTCTGCTGGATATATCTTCGTGCAGCCTCTTTTGGGTGCATGAACATGCATGCATGGAATCTGGGATTTTTCCAATTTTTTATTTTGGGATGGAATATGCCAGCTCTGATACCATGTGAAAAGTTTATATTATAGTATGAAGTTTCTTCATGGTATCAGAGCATGGCTCATTCTACACCACATCTTAAAATTTTATAATCCAAACCTCATGATCACAGACCAAACTAAGACTACGGACGATAATAAACCACAAAGAGACTACACTTGCCAGATCTCAAAACGGGTTGCTCGTTAAGGGGGATGCTAAGGAATAAAATCCCACATTCATTGGGTATGGAATAGGTGATCGCCTAATATAACATTGGGATCTGTCCAGCTAACTAATTGGTTTGTGATCAACATCGTTCATTTATTTATCGTAAGCTCAAATTAAAAAGGGAGATAGATATATTTAAGATCCACAACAATTAGTTAGTGAAATAATAATAATAAAAGATACAAGAAAGTCCAAAATTTTCATTTGGAATTGTCTCCTTAATCGAAGCAACGAAATACACATGCCAAGTTGGGTACAGTAGCTTCCAAGAAGATTATCCTATGGGCAGCAATAGCTAGCTAGGCAAGCTAGGTCAACGTGGACACCCCAACCAAACCACAGGATCCATGATTTGTGTGCTTTGCTCCTTTTGTCCACGGCACAATATCTCCAAACCTTCTTACTAAAGCAATGAAATCTACGTAAATATATAGTATCAATCTAAAGTAAATATACGAATAAATACTATATTAGTTAATGGACAAGCTTATGGTACAACAACCAAGGAAATTTGGGTAAGAAAAATTAGGGTTATTAAAAACATTGCGTAACTAACACTGAAAAAATATGTAGCGCTAATCCAAAAAATGCATAATAACCAAAAAATGCGTAACTATTTTGAATTTTGAATTTCGTCGTAAACCTTTGTGGTCGTGTTTGCAATAGCTCAAGATACAGTGTTTATTCTGTCTTCAGATTTTAATTGCTACAAATTCTAGATTTTAGTTTAATCAGATAAATATGTTTACTAGTATAAACTGCAGTAAAAGTTGATATTGTTTACTACAAAAAGCTGAAAAATCAATTTTAATAAGACTTAAAATCTAAAACTTAATCCGAAAAGCTTTGAACGCTACCCAAACCCAGTTGAAAATTTTTAATTTTGTTTTAGCATTTTAGAATATGCAGAATTGTAAGAGATCTAGCATCCTAGAATTTTTGTAATTATACACTCCAAACTGAATCTCAAAAGTTAGAATCTCAAAATCTGCAAAATAACTTTTTGCAACCATGCAGTACTATATGTAGCTTCACCAAAAACATGTGTTTGCATTGATTAAATCTTTAATTGCTTATATTACAATATTCTTGAAAGGTATGGCTTATGATTTCTAAATTAAATATCGTTAAGCTCAATTGCTTCTTATTGGTTTTTTTTTTTTAAGTCGTGTAGATTGTATGTCCAAATTTAAAGTTTTTCAATTTGGAAAAGAAATCATCTTCAAGGCACACGAAACAAGACCGAAAATAACGTCAGACTTTATTTTATTTTTTTTGATACTTCGGAAATTCATTCAAACTAAAAAAACCCAAGTCCACAACATAGAGTAGCTAAAAAAGTGCGATATTACAGCCCTAACGAATTGAGGTTGTCCTGAATTAAGAATTTCCTAAGGGAGTCAAGGAAAGACTTTATTGTGGAAAAACTTTCGAAACAGAAATAAATGCTCTCTCTGAGTCTAATTGATTTGTTCAGTAATGCTACGCCCACCGCTTAACATTTACCATTCAATATCTTACCATCCTCCTCGGTAATGTAAAACGGTGAGATTGAGAACAGCGAAAAGAATGTTGAGCAATGGACGCAGACTTTCAATTGTTACTGTGCTTAACATGCACAAAAAGTGTACGTAACATTTTTATGGTACACCCCCGGTGTACCAAAGCTTTCTCCTTAATTTAATTCCTTAGCATTGACCAACTGGCTTTAAACATTCTAATCTTCCATTAACGCAAACTAAAAAGTTTCAGATCCAAAAGAGAAAGGAAACCTCTCTCTCCTCTCTTTCTCTCTCTCTCTCTAATGGAGGAACATCAAGTAGCCAACGCAGTACTCCCTCTTCCTCCTCCTCATGTCCTCATCTTCCCATTCCCGGCTCAGAGCCACGTCAACTCCATGCTCAAGCTCGCCGAGCTCCTCTGCCACGCCGGCCTCCACGTCACCTTCCTCGTCACCCACTTCACCCATTGCCGCCTCCTCCGCCACAGCAACGTCCACTCCCATTTCACCCGCTACCCCGGCTTCCGCTTCGAGACCATCTCCGACGGGTTGCCCGAGGACGACCCCCATTCCGGCGAAAACGTCGTGGACTTGCTCAAGTCCTTCGGGCTCATAGCGAAGCCTCTCCTCACGGAGTTGCTGATATCCGATCGAGAAAAGAATGCCGACAGTGCTGCTACCGGTAGGAAGAAGATAACGTGCATCGTGGCCGACGGGTTGTCGAGCTTCACGATTGATGTTGCCGAAGAGATTGGGATCCCGGTGTTTTGCTTCCGGACGGCGAGTGCTTGCAACTTCTGGGCCTATTTTTGTGTCCCCAAACTCATTGAGAACGGGGAGCTTCCCTTCAAAGGTACATACGTTGACTATATATTTTTTGATTGATCCTAAACATATAATTGCTCGTATTTATTCTCTATGAAAATTTCTAAAATCAGCATAAGGGGCTGACAATAGTAAGTATGTGATGTGTATTAAATGGTGTAAAAAGTGCACAAAAATACGTATTTTTCTTGTCTTCTAGAGTGTTTATTGTTAGCCCAGTGGGCTGACAATAGCAAGACCGATTTTCTATTAATCTTGGTTCAACAATTCAGAATCTAGAAAACCTAGGTTATGGAGTAGTTAAATGCAGTCAGTTTTATGTAGTACCATGTAGTTTCTCAAACATCAACTATCACTCAGCCACACCCCGACCACATTACTCACACATACATGTGGGCCACACACATTTAATTATAGGATGGGACCCATGCATATGTGAGAGTAATATGATCGGTATTGTGACCGAGTGATGTGTCTGTAGCATTGTTCATTGTAGTTAATACCTAGTTGAAGTAACAAGGGCTTATTGGTATAGATTCAAAGAGAAAATAGAGGAGAGAAAAGAGCCCAAGCCCATGTTGCGAAGCGGCGGCTCCAGAGTTTTAGTTTAGTGCTGACAAAAATATAAAGGATTTTTTTGTATACAATGCTATATATAAAATAATTTTTTTAATTATGATTTAAAATGAATTGTTTAATTTATTTTGTTTTGTTGAGTTATAGTACTATCTGCATACTCACAAATTTAAATTTTTTTTTACTTTGACTATTCATAAACAATTAAGTGCCTACGATATGAAAAAAAATATGAAAGAAAAATTAAATTATATGTAAAAAAAATTCAAAATTTTAGTGCATTTTTTGGGTCTAGAGCGTTCGCTTGAATCTCCTCAAACATAGTTATTTAGGTGCCGCCGCCCCAGAGGAGAGAGAGAGTTGCTGCAGGAAAAATGATCCAGTACTACTCCCTCTAGGGTTGAGGTCAGATCTTATAGTAGTCAAGGACGTGTTTTGAAATTAATACCCGCTAAGGATATTTTCAGCATTAACAAATGTTCTTAGCTTGTCATTGGCGGGTATTAATTATCAAAACACGTCCTGAGCCGTCATTTTCCCTAATTTTTATGATTGGTCAAATATTGATCAACAAGACACACCATTTAAGTCTAATGGTAGCTGTAATTGTCTTTTTCATGAGTCAGTTGACCCCACTCTTCTCTTCTATATACTATAATGTAAGCGTATTGGGTGACGTGAACAATAAACTATCCAATACATAGAAATATTGCTCGCCTAACCTTCTCAAAACGGAAGAAATTAAACCTGTCCCCATTATACATTTCGTAAGATTCAGTTGAATAAGTGAAATAGATGTTGACGTCACCGTCGATCAGCATGACGCCGTGAACCCACCCCATCTCTATTATCTATCGAGAGGAAAAAAATTTATGGCCGACCGGCCCGACCCTATCTGTCTCTTTTTTAGAGGGTCTCATTGGTTAAAGAGCTGCATGCATATGTCATGGCAGTTTACTAGGAACATAGAATAAAATTTTATCTTTAGTTTGATAATACAAAGTACAGTACAGCTCATGCGTGCTCCTAATTGCAAGAATTCAATGACCAAGGCATTGTCCAACAATGGAAAAGGTTATTTTAGCTTACATATCAGTTGAAGCAAGAATTTTTATTGTGTTGTCGGCCCCGTTCTGCTCAAATTCTTATTTTTCATTTTATGAGATAGATCATTTTTTCACAATACTCTTCAAATAAGGTTATTTTAGTTATTTTTGAAAGTCGAGTTTTGCTACGATTTAGTGCACTCTTTTTTTTGAAAGGCGAAAAAGATTTCATTAATCTTGAAATGGTTACAAGACGAATATGAGCAAGGAAACAAACATAATGTTCAAAGAGAACAATCATCTGCTCAATCCGAGATTCAATCCTACGATTGGTAAGAAACCAATCGAGAACACCCAATAAGACCGAAGCCCACCTAAAAAGGCCAAAGCCCAACTCCCTAGGTGAGTCTAAAGTGCACTCTAATAGATACTTTAAAACTTGGCTGCTGATTTTGCCACTCTCTTTTTTATTAACGTCACTCCTCTGCAAGTGTATTTTTGCAAAAATACACTTACAGGAGAGTGGCATTAACAAAAAAGGAAGTGGCAAAATCATTTCCCTAAAACTTTTGCTATATAATTTGTGTTTGAAGGTTGTTTTTCTATGTAAAATTTGAAAGAAAGAAACACATTTGAAGGGTGGTACCGATGAGAGTAACAAATTAAATGCAACAAAACTCTCAAAATGCTTTTTCACTTAGAGATGTCTTTGGCATGCAAAATAAGTTGTTGATCTCTGTCTATTTCTTTCCACTTATTTGTAACCTGCAAAATGTAAACGAACTGCAGGAAAAAATCTTGATGTACTTGTAACAAGCATTCCCGGCATGGATGGTTTCCTGCGACGTCGTGACCTCCCAAGTTTCTGTCGCGTGGGGGACGTGACTCACCCCGACTTCCAGTTGTTTGTGAATGAAACATTGAAATCCTCTCGAGCGCAAGGTCTGATACTCAACACGTTAGAAGAGCTAGAAGGACCCATACTTGCTCAGACGCGCTCTCAATTTCCGAAAACTTACACCATCGGACCGCTCCAGACGCATCTCAAGAGTAGACTCAAAGTACCGATTTGTTCTAATAGTTTATGGGAAGAAGACATGAGTTGCATAACGTGGCTCAACTCGCAGCCCTTAAGATCTGTGGTCTACGTAAGCTTCGGAAGTCTTACGATGGTGACAAAAGACCAGTTGATAGAGTTTTGGAATGGTCTGATAAACAGTGGGAAGCAATTCTTGTGGGTCATTCGGCCAAATTCCGTGCTAGGAAAAAATGGAGAAACTCAAATTCTGACAGAGCTCTTGCAGGGTACAAGGGAAAGAGGATATATCGTTGATTGGGCGCCACAAGAGATCGTCTTGGCTCACCAGGCCATCGGTGGATTTTTAACCCACAGCGGATGGAATTCAATTCTTGAGAGTGTTATAGCAGGGGTGCCGATGATCTGTTGGCCCTACCATGGGGACCAACAGATCAATAGTAGATTTGTTGGCGAGATATGGAAACTTGGACTAGACATGAAAGACACATGTGATCGACACATCATTGAGAAGATGGTAAGAAAGTTGATGGACGAGATGAGAGAGGAGTTCAAGCAATCGACAGATTTGATGGCGAAATTGGCTAAAAATGCTGTTAGTGAAGGTGGATCATCGTATTCTAGTTTGGACGGTCTTATTGAGGACATAAGACTAATGTGTGTGGACAAATGAGTACATATACTTTACTGCCCACACTTAACTTTACCTGTGTTACTAAGTCGGAAGTTCGCTCTCCTTGGAGCTCCTATGCCTACCAAGTCGGGGAGTTCAACTCTTTTCAACCCCTAATTTCCTCCTCCTAGCTAGAATAGAATAGACGTAGAATTTGCCTCAGTCAAAAAACTTTACCCCTGTACCTAGTTTGGTGCATGTGCGAATTACACCTCTCGCAGTAGGAAAAAAAACACATACTTCTAGTTGTGGATCGAAAGTGCACAGTTACACTGATCATTAGCAAATGTTTAAAAATGACCACAATACTACAATAGCCTCTTGTTCTTCTTTTTTCGATCTCCTTCTCTGTTAATACAGTACTCTGAAAGCTGATTACATCTTATATATATCCTGAGTTTGAGTCCTGAAGGTGTGGTCGTGGGTTCGATCAAGCTGATGGAACAACGATCGGTCCTTAGTATTAATTAATCCAACTTGCTAACATATATATAATGAACATGAATACATGCATGATGCCCTTAAATGACCCCTCCAAATATATATATATATATATATATATATATATATATATATATATATATTCTCTTTTGTTCTGGATTCACAGATCTCGAATCTCTCTTGAATTTATCATTGATCATTTATTAAGTGAGTTTTTTATTTTATACATTAATTCAATTTCAAGGTGAATATTAAACGGTAGATTGGACAGTTTAAGAATCTGTTAAGAACTTCCTGTAGTTTGATTCCGATACAAAAATTGTTAAACCAATCATCAGTTTCAGTAATTCGAATTAATATGTTCTTTTTTAATTGGAAAAATATGTTCTTGCTCAGTTTAATTATTTACTCAAACGATCCCACCATGTCATAAAATATTACATTTTTCGTCCAATCATATAGTATGTTTATATTTTTTCAGAGAGTCGTGTTGTTTTGAATTTTAAAAAAAAATAAATGGAGGCGGCTTTTCTGCCGTTTAGCCGTGACCATGCAGTCCGACCATTTTTCGAGTTCCTTCGAGATCCGAATCGTTCACAGTGTAGAGCTCGTTGAGTAGAAATAGCCAAGTGAAATATAAATTTAACTGGTATTTACACCATTTACTAACACTAATTTAGATGATGACATGTGTCATGATTAGTGGTTAATTTGGCTTAATATAGCGGTTTAGCCTTCTTTCAAAGGTAGTTACAGACGAAATTAATAAAATTAATGGACTAGATTAACTAGTCGATTGCATATTTAACTGTCTGTTACACGTGGCAATCGACTGAGAAGTACATTCGATTACAAGAAGATGTAGAGCAGTTAGATTAATTGCCCAATTCAGAATTTGAAGAGGGGAACTGCCCAAATTTAAATCAAGGGAGGGAAAGTGCTCATATTCAAAATTCAAGATGAGAAGATGGCCCATAAATAGAAGAATCGAAGAAGTTTACAAGGACACTCAATCACCCAACGGCTTATCTTTTTTATCTTTTCTAGGAATAGTTGTAACTTGTAATCGTTCACTCGACTATTCCAGTCGATTGTACTTCTACTTTGAAGATTAATAAAGTCCATTTATTATTATTCTTCTTCCATATTTCGCCCACTTCATTTGTTTGTTTCCATAGAAGTCCTGAAAACGGCAAGAAACCAAACTCCACCTTTCCATATCCATATTTCAGCACTCGTCTTAATTGTCTCTGTTGATTTCAATCAATCGAGAAAGTTGGTAAACAACTGGATACCGACTAATATCTGATCGGTCCACATATATTCTGGAAAACGAGCTGTGCACATTACAACTTGAAAGCTCAATTTTTTTTCAAACTTTTTGTGCACCAATTAGATATTAGTCGATATCTGCTTAAATTGATACTTTGTGTGGCTATTTTACTCGATGAGCTGATATACAACGGGAACGGTTTGTATCATCGAAGTGACTTCAAATTGTGTTAAAAAATGATTAACCTGTGCAGTTCACGGCAAGCATAAAAGCCGCCTCCTTAAAAAATATATCCTCTTATGTGAAGTTGTGTTGTTTTGAATTGAATAAAAAAAAAAATACTCTGGCATATATATATAATCTTTTGAGGTTCTTCGCAATCAGTTTAAAGACCTAATTGAGATCTTCTTATTGATCCAAAAATTTAATAAAACTATGCACAAAGTGCTTTATCTTTTATGTAAAAATGACCTTCAAAAATAATAAATAATACGGGACGGAGGAAGTATTTCAATTTTGCGGGATTGGCAATCAAGGAGTTAACACCTTTTTACAAGCGAAACAGCATAAGAACACAAATTTATTAACTTAGAGAACCTTGAATATGACATACACCTTATTAGATACTACAAGAACAAACTAGCTAGAGTACTGATACAACTCTAGCAAGAGAAATACACATAGTACAAGTTGGTGGTTTGTGTCATATCCAGGAGGGCATCCCTTGTGTGGTCTTCAATCTTCAAGGTAAGGTATAACCTGCAACACAGAATTCCAAAGTTTTCTTTTAGGGAAAATGATAACAGAATCAAGGTTGAAACTTACTAAAACTGCGAAGTAGTTATCGACTACTTGTTATTGAGTTGTTAGTTTGAATCACAGTCTTAAACTGAGAGCCGAAGATTCTGTAGGGCGGCTGATCCAGCCGTTCATTTTGACGCGGACGGCTAGGATTTAATCCGAGCTCTTATCTGAGCTGTCTATTGCTCGGATTGTCCTAAATTTAATTACCAAAACAACCCCTTCTTTATATTTCTTAATTTATTTGCGCACTGCAGCTCTAGACAACATAGAAGGGTATTTCAGTAATTTAACCTCATAACATAAAAATGAATTTCGAGAAAGGCAGAGTGAAAACGGAGTTCCCCTTAAACTTTTCCTCCATTTATAATCCCTTTTAGCATTAGGATTGGACTACTCTTGAGTAACTATTTTGGACAGTCCAACATTTTCTAGAAGACACTTGTGTGATAACTCTTGCAACTATTCGGGATAGTTACCGGAGAGGATCCACTTCTTTAGTTTATTAGTGTGGAAACTTTACATTTTTGACTCGTTATTAACGTAGAAACTTTGTGGCCGGTTCATTATTAAAGCGAAATTAGTCGACGTGCACGCGCGTAAACTTGTCTGGACATTCTGAATTTATAAAAGTATGCACTAATTACCTCCACACTTGTACCCAATGGGACGATCAGCAAGGTTGCAACGCTTGGGAATAGTTATGGCAGTTTCAGGCTTAATTCCAGACATTTTGGCAGTATTTGAAAGCATAACAGCACAAAGGCAAGGAGGATTCTGCCCCAACTTCTTCACTTGAGCGCAGCAGCCACTCGACGGAGTGGCCGAGTCGTCATTCGCTGCCGACGCGCAAGGTGCCAATTTGAAGGCTTCGTTATCCGGAGAAGATTTTCCGCACTCGCCAGCCCCATTTGCTACCCCATTGAAGCAGGCAATGCCCACAAACAGAGCAAAAGCCACAACCCAAATGCACTTCATGTTTTTTAGGGCCTTTTTTGTTATAGTACTTCAGTGGATTGTGTAAAGAAGAGGTGGGTTTTTGTGGGTTTTTATAGTTGAAAAAGAGTGGGAACACAAGATAGAAAGGGGGGCAGTGGGGGGAGCACTAGAGGAGTTTAAATTGTTTTATGTTAGTAACTTAGAAGCACTTAAATGAAAGGAGTTTGAGGATTATCTTACCTATGTCGGCAGCCGATCCAGACTTTTCGGGGGCTTAAAAGCAAAAATTTAATATAAGGCCTCTTTTGTTGTACTATAATAAGAGATAAAAAAAAAAAAAAAGTAGGAGGGGTCCTTACAATTCAAAAATTTTTAGAGTCCTAAAGTAGCCGCAACACTTGTTTCAGCTCAGGGCCGGCTCTGTATGTCGGCTATAATCGGTTAATCACTATTGGGTGTTCGTTTTCTGCCCCCTTTTCCACCATCTCTCCTAAATTCAATTGGTGTTGGGGAGGATTTTAATAAAAAAAAATTATAGCATTCGACGTCGCTCCTGCAAGTCTGTTTTTAGAACAGTCACAGAGAGTGACATTATGTAATCAAATTCATGGGACACTTTGAACCCAACATTTGTAACACCAATTTCCAGTGAAACTCATCTTTTTCTTTATCTTAATGCTTTGTCTTAACTTGATTACAATGGGATTGCTTCGGATTAGTTTTTTTTTAATCCTTTTTCAATTGTTTCCGTAAAATACACACTATTTTGAGAAGCTTTTTGTCACTCATATGAGTTGGTCATATCTCTCTTGAGCTGAGGGTCGGCTCTGGATATAGGTCCAGGTCCACCAAGCGATCGCTTAGGGCCTTCAGTTTTGAGTCTCACCAAGCAATCGCTTAGGACCTTCAGCTTTGAGTCTAATAATGAGGCTCCCGAATAGTAGTAGAATATGTTAAATATTATGCATGCACACAATATTATAGCAAATCTAAAGAAGCACCATTGGCAAGTGTGCGTGCATTTAGAGCATGAGGTGTGGGTTCCTTTCCTTACCCTTTCAATTTTTAAGCATCAATTTTATAACCTTCACAAAGAAAAGGCTGTGAAACGCCACTTGTGAAGTTCGGACTCGCAACCTGGGGCTCTAAACTGGCAGCTACATCCACTCTGTCACGTTTTGATTTGTTTCATATATCAAAAAACTAATTAATATACTAGAAATGGGAGGCCTCATTTTCAACCACCACAAAGGGCCTCAAAAATCTCAGGGTCGGTTCTCCTCTTGAGCTCTCCTCCGACTATGATGCAGGGAGGCGTGTCGAAATAGAAGAACGCGCAATAAGAATAATCACGAACAAGTATGAACTAGAGGTACTCCCTCTACGAACACACAATAATGAAAAAAACTCTCAATTTTTCATTAATTCATAAAACAACTCCCTTAGCCCTAAGGCTTACAACTCAATTTATAATAAACTAGAAATACTAAAAAGGAAACATAAATAAGGGAAAACTAAATCTACGTCTTAGAGAACAAGAAAACAATAAAGAGGAAATAGAATCAACCTAATTAAGAAAACTCAATATCCTAGGCAATTTATGCTAAAACAAAAAGATTCCTAATAAAATACTAATTGCAAAATAATAACCTAAAATTTCTATATTTCTTAAATAATTAAAATATCGGCTTGCATCATTCTCCCCGGCTTGAAGATACTCGTCCTCGAGTTTATATAGTTGAATACGCCGAACCTTGTCTGCATCAAGCTTGTACTTCAAATTGATTCTCTAACCCAAACTGTAAAGAAGAGTTATAAAAAATAAAAGTAAGAATTTTCTTCCCAATTTTCTCTAAGTACGCAATTCAAATATTCTTCTTCATAGTAACTCCGATATATTCCCCAAAAGGATCCACGAATTGATCACTCCATCCAATTTCACCACCTTCAAGCATGGTAACAACTTCTTTTTGCAATATTTTTTGATTTTTTCCTTTTGTTATTTTTTCCACCGGTTCTTCGTCAAAAACTGGTGGCTTATTCCAATCCACTATTGGTTCTGAAATAATATTTGATGTGAATGGCCACTCGATGGTAGTTTCATCTTCTTTTGTCCTCCCCCTCTACTGATGGTTACCAGCCAAAGGTTTGGTGATAGAAATATCATCCGACACCTCCTTCTCTTTCGGAAACCGAGGTTGAACCGGACGACGGCGAGGTGGGTTCCCCCCAACAGCCATGGTAGCCATCTGATCGGTTAGGACGCCAATCGCATCCATCACACGTTGCGCAAGTTGTTGGAATCTCTCCTCCATTAGTGCTTCTCGTGTAGCTTTACTTCGTTCATACACATCTTCGGCAACAACATAACAACCATAACGAACTCCTTGTCGCACCATGATCCGGAATCGAGCGCAGGCTCTGATACCAACTGATGCAGGGAGGCATGTCGAAATAGAAGAACGCGCAACA
>JAOTQK010000024.1:19048181-19063272 GCA_025642025.1 Rhododendron ferrugineum | reverse complement strand
GGGGGGTGGAGGCGGGAGAGGCGGCAGCCCCACCCCCCAAAACGGAACCCTAGCTCTGGAAAGAGTAGAGAGAGAAAGAAGAGAGATGCCTTTTAGAGCAGGTAGTTTATCTCCTCCTCCCTTGGATATATGGCTCCGGCACTGAAAAACTTCTCTCATGTTTCTTTCTATTGTTCTCTCAACGCTAGTATTTCTGACTCCAATTTCTTTTACCCAGCACACACTTTAGGTACCTAAGGCGAAATGGACTGTGCTACAGCGCTCACAAACGCGCTTTTGGGCCCGTTTCGGGTCCAACAAATATAATCGGAGCCGCTTATTTTGTTCAAAATATTTTTTTTTAGGTCCCCGTAAAAAATCAACTCTAACCGATATCGTTAAGGGCGTTTACGAAACGTCCAATTTTACAAGCTTAAATTCTGAAGCAAAATTGGACATTTAGTAAACGCCCTTAACGATATCGGTTGGAGCTAATTTCTTATAGGGACCTAAAAAAAATATTTTGAACAAAATGAGCGGCTCCGATTATCTTTGATGGACCCGAGACGGGCCCAAAAGCACGTTGTGCGTGCTGTACCAGTAGCATTTCTGAGGCGAAATTAAGAAAATTGGGCCCTTTATATATTATACAACAAAACGAGAAAAAAAATATGAAATTTTAAAAAATTTATGACTACAAAAATTTGAAACAAGCACTTAAAGATCACTCTCATACGTATTGCATTTTCAGCGCCAAAAAAACTTATTATGCTTGTATAATCAATTTTCAGTCAAATTTGACGTGCTCAACGATGAATGAATCTAATTTTATTGAGCAATATTTATTGCATAATACACAGTTTTTTTGGCCCCTCATTTCAGCGCAATTTTGGGTGGCCAAGACAAATCGCCTTACTCGCCTTCGCTCGCTCAGGGCCAACACTGCTTCTACCACATTGTTATAGTTGCTGAAATAACTAACAGAATGGGTATAGGCTATAGCCTAGAAGATTGTAAATAGGGTATTGAACAATAACGGGTAAATGATTTACACCGCCAGTGTAAACAATTTAATCTCAGGTTAGATTATTATTCCCATACACAGTGTTATTTATTTGTGTAAGTGAACGTTATTTATTTTCTTAGAAAAAACTAGTATCATTCTGTTGCTTGTTCCGCAGTTTTTATTTTTTGTTGATCCCTGAAATTTTGTTTTCCAATTCTTTTTGCTGAGCACATAGCTTAAGGTAGCTGTTGAATCAAGACTGATATAATCAAGTGGGTTAATATTTCTCTAGGGCATTTTTGAATGTTCTTTTATGGCCAGATGTCGGGGTCAGCATACGCACATCTAGACTACTTTTGGGGGACCAATTCCACTATACTCTAGCGGAGACTTAATTTAAAGTCAGAGCAAAACTCCCTATGAACTGATTTCAAAGGAGTTGATAGCCCCCGTGAGTTATTGAATCTTTCGATAGGGATTTTTTAATGTTAGGATGGATGAAGGGTTGGCATTTTGGGACCATAGCGTAAAAGCAATAATTATTCCCTAATCAGCAATCATCACGTTTTTGAATTTTGGGAAGAAAAAACAAGTGTGGAGCATTTTGGGTGTTTTTAAACGTACCCTTTCTAACAACTCATGCTGTCTTGTTTGAAAGTGGGTATAAAACTTTTATACATAAATAATTCAAATAATGTTTTTTAAAAGAAAACGATATTGGCACTCCAAAAAATAAAGAAAAATGGCTTTGAAATTACATTAATTTTGGAGTGTCTGCATCAATTTTTGGAGTGCCAATATCATTTTCCTTTTTAAATATCTCAGGGTGTTTAGGTTAGGTTATGTTCCATACACTTCAACTAATCTCTTGAGTACACACTAATTCAACTGTCCCGTAATGTGGGGGGAAAATATTTTTGAAATAATCAGTTGTTCGGATCAACTTAAGCATATATTGATTGATTCTTGTTAAGAAAGGCAAAATGATGTATTATTGCTTGTATATCAAACATAACCATACATACCTTTATATAAACTACAATGTTTTTGATCAGTAAGAAATCTAAACCAAATAGGAAACTTGCATTATAAAGAAATCAGCCCAACTAGAAAACTTGAATAATAGAACCTACAAAACATGGTAACATAATATTTTTTAATATTATTTTAACAATTCTGAACCTTAAAATTAACGACCTGACAACAAACCTTGTATACTAGTTTGAAAGGTTCTTTTATACAATGCCATAAAAGTGTGGGGGGTTTTTTGTTTCAAACAATGCCATCGGAATGTGGGTTTCACACTAGGTCTTTTTCCCCTCGAAAAGTTATACTCCATGAAACTACTACCCTAAACTTTGCTTAGCCATACGATGAATCAGCAAGGTTAGGCTTTGTAAAATGGCCAATTCCTTATCTTTTCTATTCTCCTCCCATAGATTTTTTTCAAGTTAAATACTAATAACATATGATACGATGCGATGCATTAGAAACAAAAGACGAGGACATGAGTCACGTAATCCTATTAGTCAAAGCGAACCTCATCTTACCCTTTTTGAAAGAATCATGAGTTAGCTTAATGTAAACAGATAATCACTGTCATAATCTTTTATCGAAATCCTATTCGGCTAGTACAAAGACATCATAAGTTGCGCTTAACGATTTTCTGCCAATCAAATTGAGTGAAAGGGTTCACCCCGAAACCAAGGGGTACTAACTAACAGCTGAATCCTCTCCGAACCGCAATACGGCTCACCAACTTCACTTGCCTCTATGGGGGACTCATTCCGGGCAGGTTCGGATCACTTACAATACATGGCTCTATGAAGGAAGGAGTTGGGTTAGGAGCATTTTCAAGACAAATGAACTTTGATAATTATCAACTTCCTTATAATCCTTACACTTGTAGAATTCTCCCTACCGTTTTCTTGCAAGGCTTTTATGTATCTTCCAAAAATGCAAAAGGCCCACAACGGCTCCTAAATGGTATTTGATAAAATTGATTCTAACACATTACCCTCTTTAGAATTGGCGAAAATTGCCCAAGTCCCACCACAAACTAACTCATTATTACCAAAATAAGTGTTGATTTCGTAGACCCTACGCAATTTCCACAAATCACAGAAAGAGTAATGTCTACTATCTTTAAAGGAGGGTGAACAAAATTATTCTCCGGTAACACCCGACGTAGAAAGGAAAAAACAGAGCATGCTCTGTACCATTTCTAACAAAGGCTGATAACTCTGTTTGACTTTTGGTATACAAATCGTGTTCCCGTTTTCAAAGTTCCATTATACTTCTTCGTCTTCACCTATGTCTTTACTTTTCCCACGATTTCAAAAAACAAAGGGTTATAGTTGAATCATAGTATTTGAAACAGAACATAGAAAGTGATGGGTTATCTTTTGATAGAAGGATAAAGTAATCAAAAGTTCCAATAGCACTGGACCCCATCATGTGATTTTTTCCTTTAGATTCAAACGGCAAAGGTTTCTAGTTGTAAAATCGTACCCCTTCTTTGCATGTTTACGCTCTGTCGGTTAAGGAATGATTGATGACAGCACCATCAACGAGTAGAACCAAAGGAAATCACCAAACAAAAATTCAACAAGTCCATATGATGTTTTTTTTTCAGTCGATAGTGAGATTATTACATCATGTATGAAGTGCAAAATACAAATCACGGGACACTACAAGTCCCATTAAAGGGAGAAATAACCCTAACCATTACAAAGGAAAGAACATACGCACGCAAAGGAAAAGATTCGAACTCCTGAACTCCTAGTGAATTGTAAGAGTCCTGACCAACTGAGCTAGACCCAATCTGTTCCAGATGATGTTTGTTAATCCTTTTATCTCAAAATTATGTACGAAGTTCGAGCTAGGAAAATATCTATTCTAATATATAAATTGAGAGCAATAGTATGGTGTCTATTATTTTTTTGTCATTGTGTCAATTTTTCATCTTTCCAAATTTATCCTCTTACAATCTTTATTTACAAGTTATTTGCCCTTCTTCTTCTATGACTACGAGGACAAATGTGTCAAGATACCCACCCACAAAACTGTTGCAGTGTAACTGCAATAAATTGTCGTAAATGGTAACAGGTTCTTTTTCGGAATGGGGGATGCTGCCGAGCACACCCACTTAGCAGGGGTGCTTGACAGCATCCCCGGGTCGAGAGACTTTGATAGGTACAAGCGTTGGGCGGTTTTGGTGGATTCAAATTCAAAGTTCATCCCTCTCACAGTGATGGGGTTTAAATAAAAGAAAGAGAAAGAAAAAGGAGTTCCAGCTCAAAAGCACACACCCCCCAAATTCGGCCGACAAATAATAAATAGTCCATTTGTATCTCAAGCCCATGGGCCCCGTATACAAGCCACTTGATGGTATCAAGCCCATTAAATTTCTTCTACAGTACATCTCTAGCCCATGGGCCCAGTGATACTTTTGGGATGTGTTTGGGAGCCTTTTTCTTTTCTTTTCTTTTTTTCAGTTCTAGGATTATTATTATTATGAATCTTTAGATTGTTTGGGAGATTATGACCAAAATTACCAATATATTCGCTGATCAAAATAATATTACCAATGTAATCCAATTTTTCTTTTGCCCCGTGATACAGAATAGCATACTCTCGTTATCATCTTTCTGAATCCCAATATAGGTTATGTCTGTATGTGAGAGGGAGGAAGAGAGAAGAAAAAGAAGGGTGATAGATGAGGAGGTTTTGGTTTTGAGGTTGTGTTGTAGTAGTGTGGTGTGGCCTGGGATCTAGAATGGTGGTTCTGGAAAACCAAAATGAAAAGTGGTACTTGTCAAGATTGAGTGATGAAGTGAGGATGGATAGCATATTTTCGACGAGAATGGAATGAAATCGGATGAACTCTTCTCTCTCTCCGTAAAGTATTCTTTTTTGGATGAGTGGAAATGCAGAGAGTGTTAGAAGATGAATAATAGCACAACATATGAGCTAGAGAAATGCATAATTAACATGACCAATGAGATGTAGTACCGCGGCATCAACGCGTTTATTGAATGTGTCAATTGTATATGTTTGGAAACCATTTCTTGTTTTGTCTATGGCCTATAGACATATGTTCATGTGACACTATGTGAATATACAAAATACAGCGCCACGTTTTTAATTTAGTCAAATAGAAGTTAGAGATTGGGGCTAATGCAAATTATTAACGATTATAGAGAAATTATAAGTGAAGTACGTGTTACAAGTCTTACGTAGGTCAACTAACGCCACTTCTATTTCCTCCAACTGCTCTTTTTTATTGTTTTTATTATTAAAGTATTCATCTATTAATATTACTATTTCTAATTTCACTTGCTCAAATCTACCAGTGTTTATAAAGAATGGTCAATTTGAAAATTCAATTAACGAAGACGAAAAAGGCATATTCTAAAGGGTGCTCCTCAAGTTTAAGTACATTAATTAATTATCTTTTGTTATATTCATTCCAAAATATATTTATAACTACACTGAGAACACAAATTATTCCATCAAAAAAGTCTAAGAGTATTTTGACCGACGAAAATGACCATAACTCTTTATCTTCCTCGGGGAAAAATCCTTCCAAGAACAAGAGTTCATGTCCTCTCTTTTGTAACTAGACGAGACTTCTTCATATATATTCAATGGACTCACAAGAATAGCTTTACTTTTGTGTTGAAATATTACATGGAAACAAGTTACAGAAGTCCACACTTGCAGATATTTCCATGTTTCCATCGGGAATTTCAAGTAGTACTCGAAGTTTATACTTGAAGATATTGAAATTTCATTTCATTTCAATTTTATATAACTAATTTTTAAAAAGTACAAACGAGAGTTACGTTTTGTCATCATTAGAAAAAAAGTATTACTGACATTTATGGCAAGTTTAGAAAATAATGATGAAAAGTGATGCTTTGTGAGTACCATACACGCAAGTGGAGTGCAATGCAGTTAGTGCTTCCCTTATACTCTTATGCACATAGGTAGCGTTCGATTCCCGTAAATATTCATCCCTCTCCCCAAATCCCCTAAGATAGAGTATATTAAGTTTAACGAACACCCACAAACACATTTTTTATATTTAGTTGTATTTAGGGAAATGATTTTGCTACTCCCTTTTTTGTTAACGGCACTCCTCTGCAAGTGTATTTTTGCACCATAAATACACTTGTAGGGAGTGCCGTTAACAAAAAAGGGAGTGGCAAAATCAACAGCCTATATTTATTACACCTAAATTATTATCCGAAGCAAGGTTATCAATACCGTTCCGTACCGGCCGGTACTTACCGTTTTTGACAGAATACGGTACCCTACACCTCTAATTTCGTTCCTGCTCAAATACCGGTTGGTACCGGCCAATACCGGATAGTACCAGACTACTTTTAAATTTTTTTTTTCAAGTACCGGACAATACAGGTCAATACCAAACGGTACCGGACAAATACCGGAATATTTTTTATTTTTTTTGTTTTAAAAAGTGTATATTATACTATAAATTCTTATATGTAGGAAAATAACACTAATAGCGATCAATCCAAAACGGTACCCGGTATCTCATCAATACCGATACGTACCGTACTAGTAAGAAAACTGATACTCTAGCCGGTACGGTATTCAGAACCTTGATCCGAAGGGCATCTATTAGCTGGACCAGACCAAAAAAAAAAAAAAAGAGCCTAATTTGGAAACAAATAAGAATCTGCCTTGATTATCCTAATTTGACGGAAAATTTTCGGAGAGCATGAGTTGGGCCCACAGGCGGTGAGGGGTTGGTTAAAAGCGGATATAAAAGCATACCCTTTTTAACACAACGGAAAGATGGGGAAAAGGGTACAGAATCAAGGAAAGGAAAAACCCAAGGCTCCAAAAACCGTCCAATTTACAGGTCTCTCTCTCTCTCTCTCTCTCTCTCTCTCTCCACAACTGATCGTTTCCAAATTTCGATTCCCGATCATCTTTACACAGTGTACGGACATTAACTTGTACGATTTACAGTTTGAAGACTTTAATGATTCGGATCATCACGAATTTTAGGCTTCGATGAATTTTGAATCCTAATGCTTGGAATTAGATGGATCATCGCAGTTTTTTATGTTTATTCTTTTATAGTGATTCGGATTGGATTGGATTGGATTGTATTGATAAACTTCTAATTTGCACCGAGTCGTTAAACTTACAGAAATTTCCATCTCACACCCATCACCGCCTCCTCAAATCAGCAGTAGCACGAAACGTGTTTCGGAATTTCTGTTTTATATAGGTCTTATACGGTCAGCTACCCTGGAAATTTTTGAATTGATCATCGAATATAATGTCTTTCCTATTCAATTTCCCTGTTTCCGTAACTACAGTAGGATTTACAGATGTAATGGGACCCGAAGGGATGGCCGGGTGATCAAGGCCTGCTCCATCCTAAAGTCTCTGATTCAAAACCTCACAGGTGCTATCAACTCCTTTTGGGTTAGTCCTCACTCCGGCTTCAATTGGGCTCCTGGCCAGTGGGGTTGGGCCCCAGGGTTAGTCAAGGCGCGCGTAAGCTGGCCTGGACATCTGAGTTATCAAAAAAATAAAATAGGACACGTTGAAGAATTGAATCTTAGTCAAATGAATTTCCATGTTTAAGCTGTCAACACTTCAGTTAACAAAGGGCAACCTTATAGGTGTGGTTGGGAAGGACATAACATGTGATCCAATCTACTTAGACACATGGACTGTCACTTGGGGCCTGTCTGGATTGTCATGTGAACCGTCGCGCTTCTTTTTCAACGAAATTTATTGGTTTTTGACGTGTGGAATCTAAATTTTCTTATTTCCCCCATGTCTGATAGATTGTATGTTAAAATCTCCATCAGGTACAAAATATGGCGATCCTGGAATAACTTTTGGAAAGTACAAGAAGAGGCTATCGGCTTATGTTATAGTTCAGAGGGCTTTATGTCTGTATTTTAGGGCTTTAGCAAAGCACATTGGTTGTTTTGGTCCCATATGTGGCCTTTGTATCTTCTTTTTAACAAACTTTTGAAAACGGATGAAGAAAATGTTCATCAATCAGTTGGAGATCACTTGACAGTGATTGAAGCCTTCCCATTTGAACAGTCAGTGAACAATGAGAAAGGCAATGATGCAACCTTGCCTCGCTTGCACTTTGTTGAAGTAAGTCAGTGTTGTTGTTCATTCCTCCTTCTTGAATATGGCACAACATAGAGTTTTATGTTTTCGAACTGACCCAAGTATATACGTTAGACAAATTCATTCTATTAGATGAAGTCCTCCTTTGTAATTGTTTTATTTACATCACTGGCGGGTGTTTTGCTTACAGGTACCACTCATAAACCAGGAACACGCATGGGATTGTGGTCTTGCTTGTATTCTGATGGTTTTGAGAACCCTTGGCATCAATAGTTCTAATATTCAGGAACTGGAGAAGCTCTGCTGCACAACAAGGTGTCTTTTTTTTTTCTTTTTTTGCATAAATTTGGAAGTTTATCACTTTATGATGCATCCTCAAAAAATTTGAGATTTGGTCTCTAAATAGTTAGGAAGTATGGACATCTGCTGTTCTGCAAGAGTCGAAAGCATAAGCTGTTTTCAGTATGTCAGTACTCAGTAGCATGTCTGGTGACTCTGGTCCATGTCTCTACCATGCCATCGTTTAAATTGGAATATCACAGAATTCTCTTTTGTATGATGGAAAGGCTGTCTTTTTAAACAAACATGCATGACAGCTGAATGTCCATGGGAAAGGGTATTTTTTTTAAATAATCCCTTATGTCTGACGTGTTGTTTGCAGCATTTGGACTGTTGATCTGGCATACTTGCTGCACAAATTTTCTGTTAGCTTTTCCTACTTCACGGTAACAGTAGGAGCAAATCCCAATTTCTCCATGGAGACATTTTATAAGGTACTTCTCGTGATTTGCTATCTTTTCCATCATTTACTTGTTTAATTTATGGGGTTTCCATCACTTGTCCGTACTATCTGGATAGTGGATATATGAGTTTCTTGTCACCACATCAGGGGTCAGCTTCTGCAATGCTTTTTGTTTTGCACTCATGACTGCCTTGAGTGGCATATTATAGGAACCACTAAGAGGTATATTTTCAATTGAACAAAAAGTAAGAAAAAAGTAACTGTTTGAGAGAAAAAATTTCAGAATGACACAGAACACCTTCTAGTACACTAACGTGTTTTCAAGTGGTTGGCAATGAAGAGTTTTGTAGGTTGGGCTGCCGTTGCTTGGTGAATTTAGATCTTCTGGACTTTGCCATGATGTGTGGTGTTATTTTCCTTTATAGTTTGGGATTTACCATGATGCCAGGACTTCTTTTGCTTTACACATTCTTTAGCTTTTAGTCTCTTGCAGGTTACAATCCTCATGTATGTCTTGTTCTGCAGGAGCAATTGCCTAATGATCTAATGCGAGTTGATATGCTATTTCATAAAGCACGGGATGCTGGAATTAATATACTGGTACAATTTCCTCACCTGAGGCTTGTAGGTATATTATTAAGTTGATTTTATTTTGTTGTCTCAAGCACTTGACATTTGCTACTGCTAGATGTTAAACAAATCCATTTGCACAGACATTGCAAATCTTGGAAAAATTGCTAAATTTCTGTTCTTATAATGTTTTTACCCATGAGACTCTATATAGTTTCTTTAGGTAATAAATTCAGTTTCTCTTTTATACAGTTCAGGTCAATCAGCGGGGAAGAAATTTCTCTATTCATCTTGTCAGGAAAATACATTGCGATTGCTTTAGTTGACCACTACAAACTTAGGTATGTGTTATATCCTCAGTGTTAAACAAATCCAATTCCGCTTAACTACTTGTCCTATATCTCGCTAATGCTGCGGCTGCTTTCTTCCTCTTTTATGCAGTCAGTCTTGGGTAGAGGATGTTTGTGTTTCTGGCTTCTATAGTGGCAGCTCAGGTTACACCGGTGTGTATTGATGCTTTTACCTCTTATGGTTTTGCACTTAAAGACGGTGTTATACCTTTTTTAGTATTTAAAAAAGGAAGTCTTTCATTCTTATTTTTCGCTATATCGTTTCCCTGAATTGAATAAAGGGTTTTAGGGATGGGCTTCCAGATATATGCAGATTTTTTTGAGACATGGCTAAATGAAGACGTCATTCGGCTGAATTAGTGCCAATTTAGCTTCATTAATAGCCTAACCTGGTCTCTTCACAAGAGAGATTTATGGATATAACTGTAGAAAATAACTTGTCAACCCATCTATTATCTGGAACGAGGGAGATGGGAAGAAGAACCCTGTGTATCGAAGGAACGACGCATCTTTGCATTCCTGTGCATGCTAAATTGTTAAACGTGCGCGCACTCACACGCACACACACATACATAAAGATAGAATACCACAAACAAATTGAGATGGAAGTTGTTTCCTTCATGTGAGAATACCAATAACAAATTGAGAGGTAAAAGGTTAGGTGGGGATGCTATCGTTTGACTATTTATGTGTTCATGTGCTTCTAGAAAACGTCTTCTTTTTCTGCTGCCATTGATGTTTCATTTCCTCCTCCAAGGTTTTTTTGGTGAATCAAAATCTATGAACTAAATAAACCGATAAGTTATTTATTTCTGGTCCTCTCGGTGTTCAAGTCAATACCACTACTCTTGTCTCTGTGAAGCAAAGTCTTGCATCGCCTGGCTACCAAAGTAATATGAAGTATATAAGGGTGAGGGCACCCTCACTTCAACAGCTAGATTTTGGGGTTGAGCTCTACCCAAGATCATGTAACATGGTATCAGAGCTAGGTACTAGGTATGGGTAGGGTGCATGTCTTTGGTCTGCATGCGACAGGTGCCTGAGTGGACACACTGCGCATGCGGGAAGGTGTGAAGCGAAGTATATAAGCGTAAGGGCACCCTCACAACAACAACTAGTTTGTGGGGTTGAGTTCTACCTAAGACCGTGTAATAGTCTCATCTTTGAGTTTATGGCTTCTAACCTTATGTTTATTGTGCATGACACATGTATCTACAATTAACTAGATTGTGATGTTTCCTAGGTCACTACGTCGTAATCTGTGGCTATGATGCTGTGACAGATGAGTTTGAGATCAGAGATCCAGCAAGCTCTAGGTACTTTGCTTATTGTTCCTCTTCTTTCTATGAAACCATCCACATATTGATTTCCTCAAAGAATAAACTAAACCAGAGCTTCTTTCATTTTCTTATCTTTTGTCATGAGAAGAAATAGACATCAGAAATAGGCATCAGAGTGATATAAACGTCTGTACGACATTGATTAATTTTTTAGCTGTGGAATCGTTTGACCTCTGAAAGCTTCTCTTATTAGTCAATTGACCAAAGCTATTGCGAAAAAGGTTCTTTTCTACATTTGTTTCCATGTTTTGGGGTGTTTGTGTGCACGTATAGGCACATGCAAGTGTGGAATGGTTCATGGTCCATTAGATTAGAAGATAACTAAAGCAGGATTTTTTTTATCGACCGACTACAAAGAGATATCTTAACCAGAAGTTTACGATGTTATGAATCTTGAGTCTAGCAAAGTATACATTGAGTTCAGCAATTTGTGGGTTGTCTTCATTTGGGCAATTGGTTTAACTTATTGTAGTTCTAACTTAGGATGCTTGCACAGGAAACATGATAAGGTCACTTCAAAGCGCCTAGAAGAAGCTCGCAAATCATTCGGAACTGATGAGGATCTTCTCTTGGTAATATAAAGCATCTTCATAAGTTTGTTTTTTTGTTTTTATCGGCAAAAAGCATCTTCTTAAGTTACTCTATGGAGTACCATGGATGGATGGAACTTCTTTTATAGTCACTATTGTTTGAAATGCCCTGCTAGCCATACATATATGTCAGCTTTAGTCACGCACAAAGAATGAATGGGAGCTATGTCCATGTTCAAAGATACATAGGATGATTCGAGGGTGTGTTTTGATCGTACAATTTGTAGGGAATTTATGGAGAAAAAGGAAAGGTAAAGGACAAGCTAAGAAGATAACGAAGTGAGTAGGATAAATTTATTTCTTTAAATTTCCTGTCATTTTCCTCTTCCTCGTAAATCCTCCGCAAAGATCTATGATCCAAACACCGCATTGATTTTCCTGGTTTTTGCATGGTCTCCTGGGAAAGGAAAATTTTCATGAGAAATTAATACACTTGACTTTTGTCATAAAAGTCCTGTTTGGACGCCAATAGACTGTTCAGTTGCTAAATCTAGCTATAGGAGTCTCGTGTTAGTCTATCTTTCCTATTGTACTGCAGTGGACCGATTCGCACCAGTCCCCTACCGGCTACTTCGACTTTTGATAGTTCAGTTTTTACTGTTCCCCTTTCCCTTTACTCATCTCTTTCTAAAGTAACAAAACAATGTAGATCCCAAAAAATATAAAAGAATGTTGTTTGGTGAAAATGGAACTGTGTGCTTTTGTAGTAAAGATTGCATTTTCCATTCATATTTTCAATGCAGATAGCTCTGGAGAGGGGAATTAATCAAAACATCCCTCCGGTACATCTCTCTTCACAAAACACTATCAATACATGACATTCTTTCCTGGATTTGATCAGCTGGTTCATCCATTTAGTATAGATATTGTTGTTTGTTGGTGTATAATTTGTACTTGTAGCCAATTTTAGCACGAGCTTGTCCAAAAAAAGCCATGTATCTAGGTGTCCTTGTATCGGTCAGTCACATTTGAATGTCATTGTAATAGTTCTGTTTTGTCAAATGAGAAGTATAGTTCTGCGTCTTGTATACTCGACGACATTCTAGTGTACAAATATGAAGGTTATGAAAAGAAAATCTTCACATGAAATCCAATTGTGGAAATTTTGTTTCTTTGATTGGATCTGTGTTCTCTTATTTGTTTTTGTTTGTTTTTTATTGGAATGGTAATCCTTTGTTGATTGACTGAGTGAGCATTCATGAGCTTATACATATGATCTATCATCTCCATGTCTGGTATTTTGGTCTTAACTACTGTTTTACTCCTACTTTGCTGCGACTGCTGTAAAAGTCTGTTCGATCGAAACCGAACACTTCATTTGATTCCGACACGAATTGAGGCGTTGAATTCAAGAAACTCTCTCAAAAAGCAAACTCGTAGTAATTCTTAGAAAGTAAAATCTTGTACAAATACGGGGAAAAAGGCACAACATTATTATACTGAATGGTAGGGTGCATTACTTCATTTGTAGAGAGACATAATTACTAGTACAAACCCTTATTAGTACATCACCAGACAAAAATGAAGGAAAAACAGTTCACAGAAGCAACTCAGCTCACCATATATCAAAACACGCTACTATATATGACAATACATAAATAGGTACTTTAGGAGTAACATCTTGTACTTTGATAGGATAATGCCATGAAAATTGTTCCTTGAATGCTTCCTTCAACCAGATATATCAATTGCTTTGACATCAGGTTTCTTAACCTCCTCCTTAGGCACGGTCACAGTCAAAACTCCATTCTCCATATTAGCCTTAACCTGATCCACCTTGGCATTCTCCGGCAGCCGGAACCGGCGAAGGAACTTGCCCGAGCTCCGCTCGACGCGGTGCCATGTGTCATTCTTATCTTCCTTCTCTTTATTCCTCTCTCCACTAATCTGCAACACCCTGCCTTCCTCCACCTCCACCTTCACCTCCTCCTTCTTCAACCCCGGAAGGTCCGCTTTGAACACATGGGCCTCTGGGGTCTCCTTCCAATCAATATGGGTGTTAGCAAACGCCGCTGTGTCGGCGGCAAATTCAGAGCGTGGGATGGAGAGGGCAGTGGTGGTGGCAGCGGTGGGGAAAGGGAAGTCCTGGAATGGATCCCATATGTCGAGAGAGAACGGGTCGAAAACGTTGGTGCGTCTGTTGCCGAAGAAGCTTGGAATAAGCGACATTATCGGGAAACGAGTTTACAGATACAGAGAGGGAAATCAAGTTAGTTTTGGAAATGTTGCTTTGGTTTAGAGAGATTGTGCTGAGGTGAGATGGAGCTGGAGTGATATGTATTTATAGTGGGGAAGATGGTGACTGGTGAGGGGATTCAGGAGGGGTGGAGAAGTATCCAGAAAAAGGTCAGCATTGAAGCATACTTTGCTATTGGCAATGGCCATCGCCATTGGAGAAGTGTCTAGAGGAATGGGGACATTTCTAGTACTCGCTGTAGTAGATGGACACCTGTCCAGAGTTTTTTGGTTGAAAAGTTCGACCCATCTAGTAGCAACCCAACACAACCAAGGTTCGTCATCGGGCCGGGCACCAGGTAAATAGACTAGCACAAATTTCAAAGTTCTAGTTTTCTATGAAGGAAACAAAATAGTATTCCTCAGTCCCAAATTGAATGACAATTTTTAATATCTGTGTTAATTTTAATTTCTTATATTTTTTAACACGAATATCAAAAAATATGCAACATAGATCTTGTTTGATAGTTCTCGATTAATTCTATTATACAAATTTTTTAAACTCATGAAAAATATTATAAATTAAAATATATAAGTAATGAAAAATGAGACAAATTCTAAAAATTGTCATTCATTTTGGAACTGAGGAATACTATTTTGTTTCCTTCATAGAAAACTAGAACTTTGAAATTTGTGCTAGTCTATTTACCTGGTGAAAGAAAGTGTTGGGGTGAGGGGAGAGAAAGAATTTTAATTTGAGTCGTCCAAAAGTGTATTGAACGACCCAAATGTGTCGAACAGGTACCAAAACGTGGGATATAACCACCCGACACCGAAAAATTTCTCCGGTTCATGAGATGGTTGTTAGAGTAGAATAGAGAATTTGCTGGTAAATAGAAATGGGGAAATCACTGAAAAGTGGAAGGAGGGGTAAATATTCCTCAACTCATGGAGTACTTTTTTGGAATTGAAAAATCCTGAAAAAGAAAATATTACTTGCCAAGGCATGGTTTTGAAGACAAAAATGCTCCTTTCCTTAAAATTGTTTCACTTTTATACCCCTTATTCCTGGCACCAGATCCCCACCACCACGAGCACCACCTGCGGCACCTCCAAAAATTCTCTCTCACCCACCTAGGTACTAACGAAACCCATTCTCAGAGGAAGAGAATTGCCCCCAATTTTAAGCCAAACCCATTCTC
>JAOTQK010000024.1:18982976-18995286 GCA_025642025.1 Rhododendron ferrugineum | reverse complement strand
TCGATCTCTTGCAAGTTCATCTACTGATTTTATTTGAATTTCTGAAAACCTAGATGAACTGGAAGTCTAGGTAGCCTGTGGTCCAGGGACAGCATGGAGCTATACTCAGATTGCATGTCTCTGTTTAACGCAACCATGAGTCTCCTTACAACTTGGTTCACTTCTCCTATGTTAAACGAAACCATTTCTTGGGTCAAGATGCTGTTCACTGACAGCTTTTTTAGTTTGGACACAATGGTGGAACTTGTGAAGTTGAATTGCCCACTTTCAACTTGGCCATCTTTGGTTCGCTAAAAATTCTGAACTTGGATGTGTTTTGCTCTGTGTTTATATGCTTTAGTTTGTCAAAAGATTTCTTTTCTCAGCAAATATGCTTCGGGTTTTAACTGGCTATCTTTTGCACTTTGCAGGTTTCTTGGTTGAAGCAGCATTCCGCACCAACTGCCGGTATCTGTTTCTCACCTTCAAACGACAAGGTCTTGTACTTCCTATATTATTTGGGTTTCATTTTTATGGGGAATAGAACCAGCTCTGTAAAAGGCCTCTAGTCATTGAAATTTCTTAGCGAAAATGTTTGTTGCATTTGTTCCTTGTCTTTACTTTGTGGCCTAAGTGCAGGTAATTGCTAGCGTTGGTCTGGATAAAAAGTTGTACACTTTTGACTCCGGGAGTAGGAGACACTCATTTTGCATTCCTTACGAGGCACCTTTCTCTTCACTGGCATATAGAGACGATGGTTTGATATTAGCTGCTGGTACAAGCAGTGGACAAGTGGTATTCTATGATGTCCGTGGAAAACCAGAGCCCCTCACTGTTCTCCGTGCATTTGGCAATTCTGAGGTGAATTTGCTTCCTTCGATATTGAGGGATATCAAAATGAGTGGTTCTATATTTGCTTGTTTACTGTTTTTCATATGCTTGTGTGCAACAGCGTATTAGTGTGGTTAACCTTGGTCCTTTATTCATTCAAGATGGATTTAATAAAATGGTAGCCTTGCTGCAATTTATGAACTCAATATTTATAGATCGTGTGGTATCAATTTTTATATGCTTGTAAATTCTCTAAGTTGATATGAAATTTCGTTCTTAAGTTAGTAGTCGGGTATTTATAAGAAATAATTGTTTGGTTTATTTGTCTGTTGAGTTTTTTGCGTTCAAAGAGTATATGATAAGAAGACTGCACTCCAGAAATTTTCTGGCTCAGTCACTAGCCATTGGTCACATCATAGTATTAGGTTAGTATTTGGTAATTGATAGGACGGTTCAAAAGGCCTTCTTATATTCTATCCTAGTTAGGAGTTTAGATAAATCAGAAAGAAAGGAGAGTGATTCCCGTTTAGGGGCTTTTTGCCAAATTGGTATCTAAGGCTTAAGTTGCAGTAACCTTTTGGGATGTTGAAAATGCATGGGAGTTTTAATTGATTTAAGGTGGGCACATTTACAACTTATGAGGCATACCATCATAATTGTTCTACTTGAACCCCTTGGCTTCCAAGGGGGAGGTCTAGGGTTCGAGTCTATGGAGAGACTTCGAAATCCCTTTAGTTGTTAACTTTTTAACTCCCCTCTAACCCTCACTGATATATACCGTATGGGGAAAAAAAGACTAGGTACTGATGATGCTTACCAGATCAGCAGGCCTCACAAGTCTGTGGCTCCAAAAATAAACTCCTCCTTTTGGTTTTTATCGATAGTGTTAAGCTTTTACTTGATTACGCCTCATACCATAAGCCAGCCTTGATTGTCATGTTTATCAGGGATAACTCATTGTATGTTCTTCCTCAGGCTGTCACAAGTCTGTGTTGGCAAAGAAGCAAACCAGTAATGGTAAATGAAAACAACTGCACAGCCGAGACCGCTCTTCTTGGAGGTGGTCTTGAAGATTCAATACTTATGCCTGATCCACTCCCTTCCATGACAGTAATGACACCATCCAGTGCATCCATGTTGAACTCGCTCAATTCCTCTACAACAGTGGAAACGCCACTTAAAAGCACTTTGTGGGGTGGTGGAGCTTTGGCGAGATTAAATGCCTCTCGTACGTATAATTTCAAGGATGATATGGAAGTGTTTTCCCCACTCATGGAAGTACAGCCAATTACACCCTCAGTTAACAAGCTTTTGGAGGGACGTGAGGGATTGAAGAAAGATCATCTTCTAGTTGATAATAAACCTTCTGCATTGTTTCCTTCATCTAGCAAGAGATATTCCCCTTCGGAGGAAGGAGGCAGCGATCTTCATCCAATTTTTGACTGGAAAGCTAGTTCCACTTCCAAACAGGTTCACTCTTATCCCCATCTCTATTCCTTTTAATAGCATGGGTTAAATTGCCTTTTCTACCCTGCTGTTAGGGTGCAATGTTTCTCCTCAACTCCCTTTATTCCAAATAGAACACTAATAATTTCTAACGCACACACTTTATGCAGGATGACACCCGCTCCATTCCACAAATGGTATCAACTCCAGCTGCATCTTCCAAGAGCGATGACTCGTCCATCACTCCTCCAGAAGCTTGGGGTGGGGAGAGATTATCCGACAAACTCACTCACCATCGCCAACCAGGCAATTTGCCATCTCGCTTTCCGATGTCGTCCTCTACTAGTCTGATGTCAGGATCAATGTTTTCTGGATTGTCAACAAGCCAAACGAGTACGAGCTACCTAGCAGGTTCGGGCCTGAACATTGCGAGTTTAAACTCCCGAAATACTTCCTCCAATCTAGAGACTTCATTTGGATTCTCAGAGCACTTCCCCTTCAATTCCACATCTCTTTCTTCTAATACTGATTCTCTGGGGCCAGCATTAGCCCCTCGAAGATATTCTACTTATGCTGAGAGGACAAGTACTCTTTCATCCTTAAGTGATAGAACAGCATCTCTTCTTGTGGGTTCGCCTAAAACAATGAAAACAGGAGCTGAAGCAAAGGATGCACCTTGGAATGTAAGTATCCCTCAATGTACTTATCTGATTCCTTGGTTGTAAGATTCCATGTGCCTCCATCTGACAGTGGAGATGGTTTATTACGGGAAATGTGACGTTGATAGATCTTGTGTTGATTCAACTCTTTCACCATTGTGCTTTTAGTAAAAGCATGGGTCAAGCATGTTGCTAAATGGATCTCAAGATTGAGCTTGGAAGCTTAATCATAGTGGATTCGAAATGACTACATATTAGCAGTGATTACTATCATGTCAAAACATATAGTTATACTAGAATCCCGATAGTTTCATTTTCCAGTCTTATTTCACAAGCCACCTATAGCTTCTTTAATTCATAATCTAGAGTTCCTTTTCCTCCTGTAATCTATCCATGAAGCCACGATCCCAGCATAAGTGAAAGTTAGCATCATTCTTTCATTTTGCCTTTTGGAGTGATTTCCACACTCCTTTTCTCGTTTTTATTCTTGTCAAATTACAATATTGTCCTTGTTCAAAATTTTCACACCTTGAAGGGCATTGTTGTAAATTCGAATTATTAAAGACAAGAAAAGGAGTGCAAATGGTAAAAAAGGGGAGTGAAAATCAATTACCTTTTTCTTTTGGTAAATGTAAGTTTACATATTTCTTTATACAAAACAAATTGATCATTAACCTGTAACGTCGTGACAGGTATCACAAGTGCAGAAAATCCCATCTAAAAATGACATACAGGAGGGAAGCTCCTTTTCGCTTCAGCTGTTTCAACGGGCACTCGAAGAAACCCTTGCTTCCTTTCGGAAATCCCTTCATGAAGATATGAGGAACCTTCATATTGAAGTTTTAAGACAGTTCCATATGCAGGAGGTATATATCTATATTCAATCTCATTTGTTTGCTATTTTTGTTACTCTTTTCCTAGTTTTTCGCTTACTATACCACTGGACAGATGGAAATGTCGAGCGCGGTGAGCTTATTTCAGCAAAATCAAGCTGAGCTTAGGGCAGATGTTCAGTCACTTCGTGAGGAAATCCAGCAGCTTCGGCAATTAGTATAATCACGGGCAGAGGCTTACTTTTCTTGTGTGCTTTCACTTCTCTATTTGGTAATCTTGGTGCCTTCAACTCTGTACCATCACTTCTCTATTTGGTGTGTGGATCGTGGTGCCTTCAACTCTGTACCATTACTGCAAGTGTACCACGACAAGCGAGTAAAGAGGTCTACGAAGAAAATTGGAGACATACCAACAAGGTTTGTTTTTTTTTTTTTAAAAAAAAAGGTATTAGTTACAGGTGTGGATGATGAAGCTCGAATGAGGGTTTTGTGTGAAAAACAGTTGTAAACTTAAGAAATGATGTAATTATCAGTTGTGTTTCTTTCTTCTTTTTTTGGCTTTTTATCCACTTATCATTTTTTGTTGCATTCTTATGCTTACTTCCTTGATAAATAGCCGATTGTGATTTGTGAGTATCGAATGAGGTGGAATCATGCAACTTACACATACACCCTGCGCGGGTGCATACATGCTCACTCTGCGCGGGTGACACACTCTCTTTGCTCGGGTTGCACAGACACTCACTGGGTTGAGAGTGTGGCGTTAAAAGTTTCCCAACGATCTGAAATGGCAATGATATCCTGAAGATTCGACATTTCCTTAAAAATGTCAATTTATTGAACAATTCCAACACTGTTCGGAACCTGTTTCATTGATAAAATTCAAGCAGATAAACAATCACTACAAAATTTTGTTTTTGGATTGATAAGAAGTTATTATGACTAGATTGTTGTCCTTCATTCATCTCAAATCATTTCCCATAAATCATGATCCTTCAAAATGTATCATAGCAATTTGAAATGGTGCGCACTATGATATTGTCAGAAATGCAAACAAAAAAGAACTCATTCCCCGCGATTTTTTATCGACTTCCAGAAATACAACAGCAATGGAAGCACTTTTACTAGCAAATAGTACAAGAGATTTCACTCAAAATAAAATGTAACAATCATCGCCTTCCCTAACACAAGGTTGCAGTTTGAACGACATTCCGAAGCAGCGATACAAACTCAACTCTCATGTCTCACTTCTTGACTAATCTTAATACATCACCCACGAGATGTAACGAACCAGTTACGAGCACCTGATAAAAGAAACCAGAGAAAAAGTCAGTACCGTAGAAGTTGATGACTTCTAAACCTCATCATCAACAACAGCAATACAGGACCTAAAAGTAGCTTATTTTTTAATAAGGTTTCTGGAACGGGGCCTAAAAGTAGCTTTTAATGGAGAGAATAAGGGGTATTCTTGGAAATTTAGCCAAGCTTTCTAAGGAGACATGCATTAATTGCGTGTCCCCTTTGAAAAATTGGATTTCGAATACAAACCAAGCAATACGGGACGGAGGGAGTATTTTCTATTGGAAGTTTATCACTTCAAAGAAGCATGATATTTTAGGGTATGTGTCTTATAACACATACCCTCCTGTTCCTCATTCCGATACGATCACCTTTCGAGTAACATAACTCAGGAAGAACTCACCAAAGAGAAAGAGCAAGGAAGTCTTATTTGCTTAGGCATGGTTCCTAATTGGAGATGGTGCATATGGAAATGGAATATGGGCTGACAAAGAAGACAACTAAAGGACAACACTGTTCAATTGCATGAAATAAATGAGGGATCCCTTAGTAGAAGGGGACTAGTATATATATATATATATACACACACAGTGAGCTTCTAATAAGGACCTTAAAATGAGGACACAAGTTAAGTACCTCTTAAAATGAGGACTTATGTATATGTATATGAAACCTAAAACGTCTATACTATTGGAAGATTCCTCGATGGTTCAAACATCAAACAATCTAAAATTTTTGTTCTTCCTCAAAGATACTTGAATAATGTGGTATGCATTTGTTATCCTTTCCTAGTCGGATAAGTTTAAGGAAACATATTTAACAAACAAAAAAGTTTAAGGAAACATGTTTTCTCGGAAGTAAACCATTACCTGAAAACGAACAGACTTATTCTGCCGCGCAGAGTCCCGCAACCATTTGATAGCAATGGGAAGCGAGGGAAAAACCATGCTGTTATCACAACTCCTAACTCCACTCTCCTTGCTTTTGTCATTTTCTTCGTAGACAAGGTCTCCATCTCTGGCATCCCTTCCTATCAAATCGGAACTCATGATTTAAAGTCACACAACATATAATTGTGAAAGAATTCCATGCAAATCAGAGTAGTTTCCCATACAAATCGGAGTTAAACTATCGAGATCATTCGGAGTACATGAAACTTAAATGCCAACTGTTGAAAAATATGAGGAATCATACTCTTTTCTGAACAGGAGATGAATCATATTTGTTCAGTTACTCAAATTTTGATCACTTCTCCATCTGAAAAGAAAATGTATCAAAAGTACAAGTAGAGTACCTTTTCCAATGCCAATGAGGTTCTCCCACACATTTTGAAGAGTCAGTTGCCATGACAGATCAACCTGGGAATCGGTTGGTGGTAAGGCACTGGACAACACTTTGTAATATACAGATATGTTCGGTACAAAAAGCGCCTTCTGGAAGTGGACTCCTGGAATATCCAGTTGACAACCCATGAATAACACATAAAACTTTCATATAACCACAGAGAACAGATAAATGTGCATAGCTTGGAAGGTTAAGATTGTCAGCTGCCAGCTTAAAGTTTAGCTAACAGCATTTTATCCAATAGCAGGTCCTCATTTAGGGCATTTTAAGTATAAATTGTATGAACGCCCCCAAATGTATCAGCTATGTGGAGCCATGGCATGGAAAAACAAAGCAGCTACGTCCTTGTACGCTGCTTTGAAGATATGCCACATCTATTCTTCCAAATACGTGAATTGTCTATATGGGTTTTACATCCAAAATATCCATTTGAACATGGACCTCGCAAGAATATCTGGTAATTCAATTGTTCTATTTATTTGTATGTAAAACTGCCTTAACTCTCCCAAGTTGATTCAAAAGGAGTGAGGTCCTAGGTTAACGGACGCAGGAAATTAAAGTAACAGAAAACAAGAAATGTAAAGATTTAGCTAAATAGCTGTATCCCAAAATATCCTTGGACTTCAGAATAAGACGAATAAAATGTTTAGAAGCTGAAGTAGACGCGAGTTAGCACCCAATACATCTACACTTGTCCGTGCAGCATGGGGTAGAACCTGAAGCAGTCGGGATTGAAATGGAAATTCAAGCATGAAAGTAACCCATACGCGCAATGATCCGAAACACCAAACACCAGGCACTAAGTCTTTACTATATCAACCCCCTTGAAGCATTGGGAATGTCCTTTAGGTATTTGCCTTTATTATTTACCATGATTAGCACATGTATTAATCAGGTGCGGAAGAAGCAACTGTGGGTCCCTCACCGACATACAATTGAACAGCAATATCTGCATTTTTTCAACAAGTTAGATCATCAGCATCCAGTTACACAACAAGTTAGCTCATAGTTATTTATAAAGATTAATCTAACTTCCAAATAATCCAAAACTGTTGTTAACCGTTGTTACACACCGACATAATTTTAGAACTTCGGTGCACCGAAACAAGTAATACACAAAATACACAAATAAGAAACAGAATGTGCCTCCTTGCTCTCGGCAATACGAGTTTACAAACTGAGAATCATAGTGAAGAATGGAGATGGCTTCTCTATATTTCTTTCATTGATTTGTAAAAGCTAGCAAGAATTGAATTCAGTTCAACTACCCATTGAAATAACAATTCATTTTCTGACAACTATACAAGTTGTATCCCTCATTTTTCATGACCTGCCTTCATTTATCCTATCAAATCGCATAAATAGCTTTTCCTAGTGATGAGTTTTCAATCAAAGTGGCATGGAAGCTCACTAAAGTGTTTGCTCCAATAGCTTATTCCAGATACTTGACATTCCAACTCAGGTTGCGCTTCTAAGCTGTCTGGCTTTGAAGAAATAACTCCCAGCTGACAATCAGGCCACTAAGTGGAGGCTGTGTATAATGCAATCATCATTAAGACTGCTACTGTCTCCTGACTCTCTCAAACACACAAAATATGTGATGACTCGTCACTTCTTTGTTCTTCATTTTCTTATTTACTACATTGTTCTCTTCAATTATGATAGCAGCAGTATAGTATGCAGGATGGTATAACTTTCTTGAGTGCAGTGGGGATACAGCAGTGCTCCATCTGTGTTCATGTCACTCCTCGAAGTTTAGTGGAAATTATTTTTTTCCTGAATAAAAGTAACCCACTTCATGTTAGTAGCCAACACACTGCATACAAAGTGGATCTTATTTTATTAGTTTATGCCAAGCGGAAGGAGAGTTACATTCTTCAATCATGTGAGGTCAGCAACAACTAAATCAAACCGAATACAGAATAACCCAAGAATTAAGGGGAAGAAATAAACTCAAAACCATAGACTCATATACAGGAGAACAAATAGATAGTGTACGAGGGTCGCCGACTAGGCTAGCCCTAATTGGTTTATACAACATGGAATTTAACTTCCCTACTTCTACCAATTAGTCCTCAAAAAGATATTTTCCAAATAAGCTTAAATGTCTCAAGAGATATTGATTCAACGAGATCAAAACAGTGGTTTTTATACCTGAGTGGAGTTTTCTTGTCGTTGATTGCTTGCATTTTGTTGTTTGCTTTCTCCTGTGATGGCATGACTAAACCATTTTCCACATACTTCCATGCTTTCAGGACTATGGGCTCCATCCAAATAATACAACAGATCTCCAGGGCTTTCAGCATCAATCAACCGATCAGGGACAATCTGAGCCCGTCCTTGTAAAGTAGCTGTTGTAAGCCCTTTAAGAAATTGTTCGGGCAGAGAATTCTACATCCAAGTAGAAAGAAAAGAACTATGTCAGATATAACGAAGTCCTATTAGATCCTTCAATTTGTCCATTTCCTTCCCTTTCCATTCCACCCAACAATCCAGGTCAGACACAGCCTAAGAGTCTGTCGAATGGAAAACTATCAAGCAGAAAGATACTTGAAAGAACCTTAACACTATGCCGAGAGGAGAACTTACAGTTTGATCCAGGTAGTTGATTTCATTGTGGCCTGTCCTTTGGAGCCAAGTAGAACATAAAGCAATGGCAAGACCAGCATTTAGATATTGGTGCTCACCATCCAGCGCAAGATGTAGACCATTCAACAAAGTCGCATCCAACAGGTGTGCTACTTGTAGTTTTACCTGCAATCAGAAAAATTCCTCAATTCAATAAATCCATAAACTCATTCCTCTTGGCAATTAAAAACGAAAATACACCTAACAACCAGTACAGCAACCACATGCAGTAGATGCCGTCATAGCTTGCCGTGTTGGAACAAATTGAAAAGGTACTTGTAGGCTGTAGAATAAGGCCAGATAGCATGGTACGAAGAACAAGCTTATTTTCACAAAACAAATACGGATGGGTAATATTTCAGCTTTAGTTAAAAAAAAAAAAATAGAACCCATGGCTGTAATTTATGCAGCTTGAATTATGGCTTGTGCCACCAAGCCAACCCTGAGTGGTCCAAGAAATTCATCAATTTGCAAAGTTTCACTTTCACCAACTGCGAGACGCACAAGAGTTGACAGTTTGGTGGCTTTATTTTCCATTTCCCCACATGAGTAGCTTTTTTCATGCAGCTCTTGCTCTGAAGCTGGTTGAGCAAGCAAGTGAATTCACCCTTCACGTTTGAGTCAGTTTTGCTGCCAACTCCTGCAGCAAACTACACTAATCATTAAGTAAATCAGAAACTTACATCCAACTGGGAAGCCTTCTCTTCAAGTACACACATTGCTTCATCAGGTTGGGGCACAGAAAAGGCAGGAACTCCTTGCTGCATGGAAGATGGTCAACACAAATATGAGCTCGGAACAAAATGGAAGAGAGAAGGAGAAGAAAAATATGAAAATGACCTAGGACCAAATTTGTATTGAGTGCAAGGAGCATGTCCTATTGAAATACATAAAATGTTGTGAGGAACATTGTTTATGAAGACTACCTTAAAGATACCAGCCTTCTCCCCTGCAATTTCTCCAAGAGTATTTCCTGCGTACAATTGAAGAAAAGTAGAAAACTCATTTATCAACTCCTATTATAGAAGCATTTCATAAACTAACTCAAACAAATGCTCCAATAAAACTCAAATATAATACAAAGTTTTCAAAATTATGAAAAACATTATAGATTGAAACATATAAGCGTTTAAAGCACGGCACGACTAACGAAAATGGACAAGCAAAATGGGACGGAGGGAGTATAATTTAATATTCTCAACCACCCAAAATGCAGCCAGATTCTAGATTCCACAACTGGCAGTCTGACACCCGGACCAGAATAATCGTGAAGACAGACAGCAAATGATTATGCTTTCCAGGAAATAAGCACAATGATGCATACAAGCATGTAAACCAGCAATTCAGTCTAACAAAGAAAAGTAGCAACAGCAAGAAATCAAGTGATGAAAAAATTAGTCATAAAAATGTCTATATATTGATACATAGGAGCAAAACAAGATGCATGGTTCACGTCAAAGAGTATGCCTTAACAGCCGACCTACAGGAACCCTCACTGTCTTGAAAAGCACCAGCCATGCTGCGGGACTCGTAGTCGAAGATGTAAATATCATTACTATGTTGCCTATTCTCTAGTGTGTAGTGCGTACACATATATCCAGTAATGCAAGATATGTTGAATGTCCTTACCAAATGCACAACATGTAGTTTTGCATTTCGAAAGGATAGTTGAAGAAACTGATTCACTTACTCTAACAGTATAGTACAGTGTTCAAACCATGACAAATAATTAAATATGGACATGGAACTAACTTACCAAGAATTTCCATGTGATCATACCCAAGGGACGATATACCACATACAATTGGTGTCTGTACCTGAAAAGTGATTATAATAGTGTAAGAGATGTCCAACCCAAGCACTCTATCCATCCAACAAGTGAGCACATCTCAAGTAACTAAAGTAACAAAAAAATTGTCCTCCACAGTCAATGAACAGTTATGTATGCATACCACATTTGTCGCATCAAACTGTCCACCTAACCCAACCTCCAAGATAACAACATCTACCTGCAGCAAAACAGAGCATCCTTATATTGATGATGATTCTTCTTAGCTCATCCATTGGTATGAACATAATGCTTATGGTCTCAGCTCATGAGGTAGAATGAATATAAGGAATGGTAGAGAAGTTACATTTTCTAGTGCTATGTGATTCTTAAAGGGCAAGAGCCAAAGAAAAGGAAAGAGAGAGAAATGACAAGAAACTGCATGAGCTACCTGTTCTGCAGCAAATATTTTGAAGGCAAGTAATGCAAGGAAGCGAAAGTAAGCAGGCATAGGTATATCATCACTGGTTTTTTCCTGCATATGAACAGAAGAAACCCCCATAACTAACTGATCATAAGTACTTTCATCATTCATCTACAGCATATAGGTTTGTGTGCTTGTAGGCAATGGTTATGCAAAACAGAATTCTTGTTGCTTCTTGTACAGGAAAAAGAATTTCTACTGCTTACATTACATAACTTTAAAAGGTATCAAAGGAGTAGGAGCTTGGAAAAATAGGTCAAACAATTGGCAATGACTTGACTTGTAAGCTAAAAGGTTGTCAGCCAACGACCATCAATTTCCTTAAGCAAGAAAAAGAAATAAACATAAATCAGGCTGGCTTGAAGTTCAAGAGGCCACAGAGCTACATCTCGTCCAACAGCCCTAATGGTCATTTTGTATAGTGTATCGGCAAGTGCAATTCAAATGTAACTCAGGAAATATTAAGAGTTTTACTTTTACCAATATATTATGCAAACACAACTAGTCCAACAACTTAGACTGGCTTTGTAATTTCTACGCCAAATGCCCTAATACAAAGCTAAAACAACCAACTTGATGGCAGATAAGAGCAGGCTAGATGTTTCATCTCTTCTTTATTTTTATAACATTACATACATGCTTATGTATAAATGCACGCTGTGGGATTGTAATAGCAAAACAGAAAACACACAGAGGCACACAATTCAAATGCATGGGCGACATTGAAATGTCCCCAAGGGTATCAGGAATAGTTCTTTTTAGAGAAAAAAAAATGGTCAGAGGATTGTGTGTCTGAGATGGGGTCAGACACAGAAAGGCCCTGTGATTCACAGGTATGAACCAAAATAGTTTTTCATTCAATGTATATTAAAGGGTAGTAGTATACAACTCCAAAGTCCAAACAGCTACAGCCAACAAGTATACCCATATCTCCATCTCCCATTGTAGCTATTAAATTCCCCTACCTGACACACAAAACCTCTACCTCCAGAACTGTACCACATTCGGGCCACTCTTTGAGGAGAACTTGACGCATCTT
>JAOTQK010000024.1:18907970-18931295 GCA_025642025.1 Rhododendron ferrugineum | reverse complement strand
TTATTACATTATCATGAATGCTAAAATTATTTTGGTGTAAATGTGTTTAACTGTAACTCACATATTAAGGCGTTACAAAGAAAATTGGTGTCCCGTTATGTCAAATTCATGGGTCCGCCACTGCAACCACCAATATTAATTGAGTCTTGATGTGCATCTCTAGCTACACTCTAAAATCAAATCAAAAGAGACAACAAAATATCCATTTTAACCATCCTTGGTAGTACTGTACTTCTTTTCAAGTTGAATATTTTGGACCCAATCAGACATTAGATGTAGACACACCAGCTACAGAGTCACCAAGGGAGGGAAAAAAAAGGAAAAATTCTAAAATCAGACCAATGGGCTGACAATAATAAGTGTGTGAATGTGTATTAAAGGGTATAAAAAGTACACAAAAATGCGTGTTTTTTTGTCTTCTAATGTGCTTATCGTCAACCCAGTGGGCTGACAATAGCAAGACCGAAAAAAAAAAAAAACACTGTCAAAAGGTTCTTAGCGGCTGTTTTGGGTTTTCTTTTTCTTTTTCTTTTTTTGTCAATCGACAAAGCTAGCTATTATTCATTACTGCAAATTAGGAAAATCAAGAGAAGCACCCCGGCCCGGGTAGCACAGGTCGGAAAATCTCATTGCCAGGTCTCAGGGAGCTGTTTTGGGTTTTTCCAATAGGCCCTTCTCAGGGACTTCCACATCTAGACTGGGGTTTTCTTTTACTTATGTTTCTGAAATGTAGTATTAGTTACATGGGAATATTTATTGGCATATTGGTATTGGTATAAATAAATAATCCACTTGAATAGTGGTGATATGAGACTCCGGTTTTATGGTGCAACCAAAAATTGCACTTGATGCGATGGATTATCAACAACTCATTAATAAAAAAATCCAGTTAATGCAATAATAATTCTTGTGGAGAAAATTTTCAGTGCCGGGTGGGTACCACGTGGTGCCCGCTCGAGTCATCCGATGCCATTTTGGACGGCTCGGATTTGGAGAGAGAAAGATGATGGATGAGAGGGGAGAGAGAGTTTCAATCTGTGCTGTCCAAAAGTGCATCGGACGGCTTGGGAGTGCCGAGCGGGCACCACGTGGGATATACCCGCTCAGCACTGAAAAATTTCTCTTGGTTGTGACCATTTCGAAGTCATGAGAGACTTTTTTGTTCAGGGCGTTTGAGCCTGCAGTTTACTCGTACTTCGATTATTGTTTTAGGACCCAATCAGGTTTTACATTAGCGGGGAGTCGATTAAGGACGAAACGAAGTCCGAAACATATCTGCCCCACAGGAATTGATAGCGTGTGAGAGATTTCGAATGTAAAACTTTAGGAGAAAGCAAACCCCTAGAAGTTCAAAATCTTGACCGCGAGATAAATCCTTTATGGGTACCGAGTATAATATGCAGCGGCCTTCTTATCGATTCGTCAAAGTTTCGAAAGCAGAGGATTTGTTGAGTTCACGGCTGCACGTAGTATTAGAAAATCTAACAATACGCGGTTACCTTGTGGCACCTTTGACAATGCAACAAGTCAACCATAAAATTTGCTAATGACACCATTCCCAATGCAAGTGTTAACCCTATAAACAGAGTAATCTCAGTGCTCAGCAGCGTCATGTGGTGCTCTAGAGCTTTTTCCATTACGCATTTGTACGGGAGTTACACACATGGTGGTAGAACCCATACAAATGCGTGATGAAGAATGTGCCCCGCGGCGGTGCTCCAGGATCAAATTTTTAGATAGTGATGAAGTCAGGAAATTATTGTTAAGGTTAGATCAGTTAAAACTGACCTGACCACAATGATGAGGATCTCCTTGGGGAGAATTTTGTTAAGGAGCGGTTGAACGTTGAAATGATTATTAATGCTCAATCAATTACGATACATTCCCTACTCATTGTAGGTTGGTTCCATCCATTTTTATTGTTCGACTCTTTGACAACCCGAAAAAAATCATTATTCTTGACAACATGAGAAAACCAAAACTCAGAGGAGAGATTTTCAATTCTAGAGAAAAGCCAGGTTTGGAACCCATGCGATGCGCCTTTCCCCCCTAGAAATAAATACTGTAGTAGTAATTCAAAACATTACAAAAAAAAGGTTACGGAAGGTAGGCAGGTTCCTATGCTTGGACAATGATACGACCCCCTCACTCATTCACATGCAAAGAGGCATGATTGATAAGGACTTTTTTGGAAGCAACTTATCTCCACTGAAAAAAAATCTAAAACTCCCATTTTTCAAGTAAGAAAAAAACAAACAGTCGTGTTCGGTTTGGATTTTGAGAATAATAAATGGCAAGAGACAAATCAAAAAAATTTATTGGTGACTATGTCCATGGATTTTGAGACGACAAAACACTTGGGGGAAATTGTCGGCGACCCTAACTTCAAAATTGTTGCAGAACAAATTGGAAAGAGTAACGTGTTTGATGTGTTTTTGGGCCACATTACAAATGAGGGGGAAAACCCCATGTCATTGTCACTCAATTATTTTCCTGACTCCTATCCATTTATGCAAGGCTGTAACCATAGGAGGACATGTTGGGCCAGCACAACACATTGAGTGAGTTTTAGATTGGGGATTTTCCAAGTTTCTCATACTTGTTTTGTTTTACAGTCACATAGGATGTATACTATTTTCTTGGTAATGCAGGGCGTTCCAGGTCAGCTTGCGCACACCTCAAACTAATCCTTACAACTCTCCCACAGCCATTTTACACGCTTACGCGTGGGGGGAGATGGCCCCAAGAATTATTGACAAGAAGAATCGAACCTGAGACCTTAAAATAAAGCAAAACACCTAAGTCTCAGACAAAGACTACTCAGACAAGTTGAATCATACAGACAAGGATGGGCTATCAATTAAACCTGAGCGCATTAAACTTTCAGAAACAAAGACAGTCTACTTATCGTGAGGGCAACCAAGCATCCAATTGATTTACTTGGGAATATAGAATCTTACTCAACTATGCTTTTCTTTTTTAATTCGCATGCTAATACATCAACGAAGTATATTCTATGATTATACTTCGTTTTTTTTATCGGCGGAAGAAAATTTTATTAATCTCCGCAAGATTACAAAGATTAAAAGGACAAGGGCAAATAGAAATTAAAATTACTTAAATTCCAAGACTACTCGAGACCCAAGCGTTGGTCCGAGACCAACAAACCCCAAATGCCCAAAAGACAAAAAAAACCCAAGCCCAAACAGCCACCCTACCGGAGAAAACTACCAAACCACCGACAGAACCCGGGAAACCCAAGACTTCGCTGCCTCCAGAAACCAAAACGCCACCCAATTAATCCACCACTGAACCAAACCCCTCCACCGAGAAAACCTGAAACCACCGCCCCCTAAAACGAAGCTGGCGCCAGAAACCACCGCAGAACCAAGCTCCCATCATCTCCATCACCAATGACCATCTGCAAAAATGATCCGAGCCCTCTCCACCACCAACGACCTCCAGCCCAACTCTTGAGCAACAGGAACAAACCACAAACAACAGCCTCGAAACATCCACACCCAGCCACCTAGAGAACAGCAAAGCAGACCCAACAAGAGACACAAAACTGCGACACAACCCCGCCAAAGCTACAACCAACAACAGAAAAATGCAGCAGAAACTTGCAACAAACACTTGGTTTTGCATCGCGTCGTCACCTTGGGTAAACCTCAAGTCCGCATTTGTTTATTAAAGGCTTGAACTGCAGTCCACTATTGGACTGGAGCGGGGCATTTCGCGTGATCGTACCCGTCCAACAGTATACCTGAGCTATTTAAATCAATTATTGAGATGAATGTCCGTGATCGCAACCACGAGCTATTTAAATCAACTTTGTGGTTCGGGAAAGAAACTCTCTCATTTCCAATACAAAAGTTGATTTGAATCTATTTCTTTGTTACTGGATAATTTTTTTTTTACTGAATAAATGTATTTCTTTGTTTCCTTAAATCTGAGCTTTTATTCAGAAAAAATGTTCAAATCAGATGGCCAAAATAGTTCTCCGGATCATGTATGCCTAAACTCCTTTAAGGCATCCACAAGACCAATTGGCAATTAGTGGAAATGCCATCCAGGCTCATATATTACTAGCGTTTACCCATGCCTACGGCACTATGCACCCCGATGCCGTAGCCACGGGCATTTTTGTAATATATTTTTATTTTTTTATGTCAATGCCAGAAGCCGAGTAGTGGGTAAAAAAAATCGATAGCATTTTTGTAATATATTTGTAAGAGTGTGGGTGTTTTCTTAAAAAAGTTGGAGAGCACACATCAGCCCTTGGATCAAATGAATCTCAGCCCTTATTTTCAACTTGTGTTTGTGTGGTCCCCACACCCTTGTGTTTTATTAGGTAGATTTTTGGAGAAGATAATTAACCAATGTGAAACAAACTCCAACATTACCACGCACGTGCGACCCCCGACTTGTACGTGGAGAGGTAAATAAAGGATCCATAATACGTGAATCACAACAAATAACTGTGCACTTATGGCACAAACAAGGGAAAACAAAATCTCCGAAACCCTAACTTTGATACCATGTTAAGGCATCCAACTCAAGACCAATTGAAAATACAAACTCCAACAAAACCCATCACAATATTTGCTCCCAGATAAAAATAAAAATAAATCACAATATTTGCTCACACGACTTCTTCCACGGAATCTCTCTCTCTCTCTCTCTAAAGCACACAACAATAATGCCGATTAACGCAACTGCATGAACTGGTAAACCATTCAATCGTTGTGACAATTGACGAGGCTGCTGCCTATCCTTGACACCCACAGCGCCAATAAAAGGCAATCCCACATTGCGAGAGGAAAAAAGATAGCCAGCTAGTGAGCAAGACAGAAACATATATGGAGGGGAGTGGCGTTTCTTTCTTTCAGATGCCCCTTCACTACCCAAGGTACACTAAGAAGGACTACCTGAATATGCCTGAGGCGAAGCTCGACAGGCTCCTTGCTGAATACGGTTTGTCCGTGCAGGGCAACTTGGCTTACAAGAGAGAATTTGCAATGGGTGCCTTCCTCTGGCCTCGTTTCGAGTCTTCCAGCCTTAAAAATAGAGTATGAAGCTTGTTCGGTTTCAATGTACATCTAGAACTGGTGTCTTCTCTGAGGCTCGTTTAAATTCAAGGGGCTGGAGTCCATATCTATATTCTTGTAGTCCACGTCTGGTACTATATATGTGTGACACCGGAGTAATCCATATCTTCTCTCTCTCTCTCTCTCTCTCTCTCTCTCTCTCTCTCTCATGGTAAACCCCTAGCCACGGTCATTCTTCGGCGCAAAGTAGCACCAACAAAAATCTCAATAACAGAGAAACCAATAATTTATCTAGAACTTGGGGAGAAAAAAGAGAAACCAACAGAAAATAATTAAGAGGTACATGCTAGGGAAAGTTGATTATCATACTTCTTTTGGTTTTGAAAAGAAATGAAAGTACAAAAGACACAGGGAGCTTTCTCCGAAGCTACGCCAACATTTTCCTTCCGATTTTTCTCTTCACACAGCAACTAAACAAGAATAGAGGAAAAAGGTCTTACTATCTCATCATATCCATCTGTTTCCTACACAGCACAAGAGCTTTGAGTAATACCCTTGCTCACCAGGTTAGAGTCCTCACCAGGTTAATGTATGGGTTTGAATCATCCCTTTCCCCATATGCTCTTAAGACCCGAAAGGGGCATTTAACAAAACTTGGAACTTGAAAGGCCATACGCAGTATTGCTGCCATAATCATAAAGGCCAAAAGCAAATTAAATTCCTGAAATCCAAAAGCAAAGGGATGCAGAAGGAAAAGACAATTTCACCCTTCAAGAAAGCATTAGAATCTTGGCCCATTTCTATCTGATAATATGTTCTATGAATACAACGGTCTTGTGATAAATAGTACTACTCAGTTTGTCTCGCACTTAATAGGCACTTACTAACCTAGAACCGCCTCCGCATGCGCCTGACAGCAGGATTTGCTGATTCCGCTGCCGCCCCCTCAGCTGCCAGATCTAGCCCACAGATGCTGCTGGTGGTACTTCTCTTCCTATTCAGCAGTAAACTTGAGCTCTCATCCACCGCTGCTGCAACTGCCTCCAATAGTTGAGACAACAGCAAAGGGAAGCTCTTTTCCAAGTACCTAAACCCTTCTGACCGCATAACCACTAAAAACACAAAAAGTGGAACTTACTTAACAGCTCCTTCACAACCCATTAACATAAGAGAGGAACAATTACACCAAATAATACTGCCAGGATCACTAAACTGAGAAGTTTCATTGTTCAAACAAGTTCCTTACCTCTGGTTCAAAAACGGGAAAATACTGCTGAGAACAAAATGAAAGCTGTAATAAATGTGAAACCTAGCCCAGAAATCCAAGATCACAGAGAAGCGAGATCATAACAAATCAAAACGAAAAATAGGGATGGTTGCCTTTCTATCTAATTTCTCTTTGAGAAACAAAACACAAGGAACTAAAAGCTTCATTTTACATTTATCTGGTTGCCAAGCAAGCACCAACAATTTCCTAGATTAACTCCAATCATAAAGTTACAAACACCGAGAAACATACAAGCATTGTCCACAAAAAGGCACTCTTAGGAATTAATGGTTGCTTAACGCCATATAGGAGATCGATATAGTGGTAAATATACAAGCCCTTGTTTTCCACATATTACCATGATTTATCCCATTCGCTCAATGTTGCTTCTAGAAAACCAAGGGCCAAACAGCGAAAAACATCAGTTCAGGCCAATTCAGAATAAACTCCCCAGTCCCCACACTCCTTTAGATGCTTGAAATATCAAGGAGAGAAGGAGTAAATATTCAGTATTCCGAGCACCAAGGAGTAAATATGGTGCTCCCGGAGGACCCGGACCAACATAGAAGTATTATTTGCATTGTGTTGTTAGCTTTCTTTTTATAGCTGTCTAGCATGATCCAGACATGGAAGCTACCAACCCAATGGCAGCCAGAGGGGAGTGCAGGCGGGTGCCACGACACTTTTCAGGTTTTTCCGCATATGTTTTGGTATTCACAATAACATTAGTGTTTGCATCCTACCTTTCAAATCTTGATAATTTTACTTTAACCCCTTCAAGATTAATTATCTTTAACCATAGTCCCTCCAATGTCAAAAGAAATTCTCATGTGGCCCAACTTTATCAAACACATGTATCCCCCACAATACCTACGTAACCTACCCCTTCAGATTCCCTCTAATAACAAACTACACAACAGCACGCCAGGGATCCCTAGTCTCAAGTTGAAGATGAAGAACATGGAAGAAAATAAGAATAGTCGCAGTCTTAGAAGTTAGATAAGTGACACATATTATAGAAAACAGAAGAAGGTAAGAATCCAAAGTACAATCAGATACCTTCTTTTTCTTCCCCTTTGATTGGAAGATGTAGCGAAGTCAGATACTAGAGACAACGCAAACAGACATAGATTGACAATCATGTAGACATAAACATGTGGACACTAGTTCACAACAGCTCTATCTTGCGAGTAAACCAATGTTTCCAATAAGGGAAAAACCAATCAATCAAGGATTTCCCAAATACTTCCTCTAGAATGGCGAGTTTCTAATATCTACATCCCGAATAACATCTCCCATGTAATCGGGGTGTGGGGTGTGGGTTTGTAAGAGGCCCATGCAGATTAAGACAAAACAGTAACATTGACATAACCCGAAACATTGCACCAGTCAGATATATACTAAAGGTAACACTCACCTCCCAAGTTTGCTGCCGCAAATTTCAAGCAGATAGCCTTAAGCTGCGGACAATGATGCTGCTCAGCGAGAGGAAGAGTTGTTGCTACCGTTTCAACATTTACTGCTTCACACAGTTTTTCCTCACATAACCGTTTCAGACGGTCTAAACCAAAGCGATCAGCCGCAGCCAACAAATGTTGCACCATAATAGTGGATGTGAACACCGAAATTGAGCCCATAATTTCTTTCACATCAGGAAGCTTATCTGAGTAAATAAAAAGGAGCATTGCCTGCAAAATGGATGAAACACCAATCAAAGCCTTCTAACAACAGTCATGTAAAACTTAAATAGAACAATTGACGACCAATATTTGCTTCTAGTAGATGTCAATTAGTTACTGACCAACGAAACCCCCCCGAGACTAACACATTATTCACTTTAAAGCATTAAACAGCCCTATGTGGCCTTGTTATGCATTTGCAGCTAGCTTCTGGAATCGCACAGCTAAAGAATAGGAAAAATAAAATATACCAAAGGAGTAGGACTGCCCTATGGGATCTGGAACAGCTCTTTATGCAGAAACACATGAACATAGATACAGATATTTAACTAAAGTTACGATTGCGACTAACGAGGATAGAAAAGAAAAGTTTTCATCACTAGTTTGAAAATCCACTGCAATGGATTGAATGCATGGCATATACTTAAAATCCACTGCCTGTTGATTGTACGACCACATAACAACTACGTAAGTAAGAGAATCGGAATCTGCAAATTTTAGGATTCTAAGAAAGGAACCAGAAATTGTGGGCTCCAGATACTTTTTATAATTACTAAACCCATAACAGTAAGATCAAGCTCTTTCATATTTTGAGATGACTCCATTTTTCTTTACTCTGTCAGAAGAGTGATAAGTACAAAGACATGTGATTGAAGGAGCAATACCTTGAAGATCGAGGGTTCAAGATCCTGCAATACTACTTTCTCCAGGTTAGGATCTCCAATAAGTCCATAAAATTGGGCTCTAAATACAGGAGAGCGAGAAGCAAGTACCAACTTATGAGCTTTGAACTTTTCATCGCCAACCTCAAAAACTACGTCACAACCAACTTCGGACTCCAGCAAGGACTTGAGATCCTGGCCCATACTTGAAGGTGGTATAGGAATGCTATCTTGTTTAGGTCCCTCCACTCGGGTTCTGACAACTCCCACAGTGCAACGCAGAGCAAGGCAATCATCCTTGATAAAGTTGGAAGATTCTAAAATAGATCTTTTCAAGAAACGCTTGTAACCCCTGAATGCACAGAATCAAGTTACATGAGGTTTAAATTTGGAATACAAGAAAAGTTTTTTTCCCGACATCCTATCAATGCCTGTAACTCATGATTACACATATCAAACAATTTTAAATTCAACAGAATAAAATGAAATTTGGATAACTAATTGATTCAAGAACAAGTTTTATTACTGAGCTGCAATTTTTTGATCTACAGAAATGAGACTTTTAGCTTGTTCAATGGCAGCAAATACTAAGGATTGGGTGGTGAGAATCACAATTCCGGAATATATATGTTGGATTACGCTACTTTGCAATGATCCAGTTAGTCCACTGTTTTGGGAGTGATATAGAAGACAGAATTTAATCCGGACCAAGAAGGATGATCAGGCAATCCCATGTTGTGGGTGGGTTTATTGGGGACAAAGGCCGTATGGAACTACACTGTGTTAATCCCCCCTCAATCCCATGACAAATGAACACATATTGTTCTACTCCAATCCAATCCCGCCCCTCTCAAACGGGAGTTACGGAACCAAACTTACCTTCCTACCAAATAAAATATGTCCCGCAGTAGTATCCTTCTTATAAACCAATGGTATTACACATCTAGTCAAATCCTCCAAAACCTAAACTATTTATCAAGCATGGCCTAAACCCCAAAAAAAGTGTACTGCACAGCCATTCTTTCTAAGAACGGTACACGTTCTTTTGCCCAAACAATCGTTTCTAAACCCTAATCAGCGGCCTTTAAAAAAAAAAGAACCCTATCCGCGCAAAAGGATATTCCTCATACCGGTTATCAAGCATGCCTTAAAAATCCAAGAAAACCTGCCCTGCACCGCACGACCACATTTTATTAGAATGAAACACATTCCGCTTAACAATTCCTAAACTCTAATCATCAGCCTTCTGAAAGCCAACAACAACAACAACAAAACCCAAATCATCGCATGCAAAACAAACATGGTCAAAACCCTAGAAAAATGTGTAGTGCATGGCGATTTTTCCTTAGAATGTTACGCATTTAACAACTACGCAGGGTGTTTCAGTCAGCTTGTGCGCACGTCGGACAAATCCTAGCCCATCCCACAACCATTTCACATGCTTACTCATGGGTGAGTTGGCCCCAAGAGTTGCTGACAAATCCTAAATCCCAGGCCAAAACCACTTGGCCAACCCCTCGAGGCTCGCATTTAATAACTTCTGAGCCCTAAATCCTTAATCAGCAGCCTTTCAAATCCAACAACGAAAAAAACCCAAATCACCACATATGAAAATTGCTCACAGAAAGCGTGTACAGGCACTAACCACATGCTCCCTCGATACTTCAGCGCATAAGGCCCACTCTCCAACGCCCGATCAAAGTGACTGTGAACCTTATGCTTCCCCTTCCCGCTCTGATCCAAAAGCGTGAGCTCGAACAACGCCCTCACGTCCGTCCCTTCGCCCGCCAGCGCGATGAACGCCGACACGTACGCCATGTTGTCCTCGACGTTCTTGCCGTCGGGGTAGAAGTAAATCGCCCAGTCGTACCCCCCGACCCTGAACGTGTCGCTCGAAATGTACTTCCCCGCGCCCATCCCTTTGGCCAGGGAGTAGCCCTTGATCGTGAAATCGTGGGAGCCGTTCACCGTCTCGATTATCGATCTCGAGCACGACGACGCGTCGTCGTGGTCGAAATCGTTCTCGTGCACGATCATGGTTCAGGGGAAATCGGAAGGGCGCAAACCCTAACCCCTAAAGTGGGTAGGTGGGGAGAAGATTATTGAGGAAGGGGAAGAGGTTTGGGGGAATTTGGAACCGGGTGTATTGAGGGCGGAGATGGGGTTGGGGGGTGTTTGGCTGGCGAGCGAAATGGCAGAGAAAGTTCACAGAAGGGGATAGTCGGATAGATAACAAATCAAACAAATTGATGAAGGAGATGGCCAGATGGGTAAGTTTTTCAGTGGCGGGCGGGTATATTCCACCTGGTGCCGTTCATACATCTAAGTCGTCCAAAAGTATTTTGAACGATTTAAATTTTTAAAATAAAAATTTGGGAAAAAGTCTTTTTAAAATTTAAACTGTCCAAAACACTTTTAAACAGCCCTGATGAGCCGAGCGGACACCAAATAGAATATATCCACCCGGCACTGAAAAATTTCTAGTCGAGGACAGGTTGTCTAATTTTGGGGGGGACAGATGATGGCTCCAATGATCATAGGCCCCGTTTCATAACTTGATTCGGCCATGGAATTTGACTAATAGTAAATGGCTCCGGATTGTGAATCCCATGAGATGACGAAGCCGGACTTTAGAGGGTATTAGCAATACCCGTGGGACTTAGTATTTATAGTTCAATCCCAACCTCTTCTCATTATTAACCCTTTCTTATTACCAATTTCTTCTATCAATCCAATCATATCATCTAATCTCATCTCAAACAAACATGATATTAATAATCCTATCATCTAATTTCATCCCAAACAAACATACTCATTATCAATCTCATCTCATTAACAATTCCTTCTCATTACCAATCTCAATCCTAATCCCACCTCCTTACGAATTTCATCTATCTATTACTGTTATCAAACGGGGCCATAATGTGTGTAGGGTCCAATGTGTTTAGGGCCCACACTCTTGTGAGTGCGGATGTGTAAATGAGTTTAATCCGACATTTTTTTAAAACCCTTCTATGTGAATAGACGACTCATACGAGATTTGCATCGGCACGTAGAACCCACTTTTGGGTCCTGCAAAAATGATACAAATTGCTCAGCAATTTTGAAATATTTTTCGAGTGATCCGGAAAAAAATCAGCTCAATCGAATTACTGAAAATGCTTGATCCGATGCACCAACTTTTCATTTAGAATCCTGAATAAAATATTGGTATGGTGGATCAAGCACTTGTAATAGTTATTCGATTGATAGTTATTCGATTGAGTTGATTTGGCCCTGCGTGCTAATCTGTGCACATCTCATCCATTTCCTTAGCATTTTCGTTTTTGCTTATTTATCACGGAATGATATCACTCACGAAAATGAAGCCGTACCTACAAAGAAACTTCATCAAAATACAAATATCAGACCGCTAGTCAGGGGCGGAGCCTATGCCTAGGGGTCAAGTGCCCCGGAATTTTATCTCCTATACATTTTTTTTTTTTGGTACACCTCAAAAAATGATAGAGAAATTGAAAATTTTGGGCACATGGCTTATCGTGCTTATTTCCAACCAAATTAATGGTCCCCTTAAAAAATTAAATGCTTGTTTTAGGAAGGCAAATAGCAAATTGCTACTTTATTTGACATGTTTAGAGCATCTCCAACCTTGACCCATTTTAAGATTTAAATTTAAAATTTGGGCAAAATTCACAAAAAACTCTCTCAAATTTTTGACCCAAATCTTTCCCCATTTTGAGTTTTACCCATTTTTTCCCCCAAATTTGAGAGAACCCAAGTCTCTTCCCATTTTTTTTTCCAATATTCCAACGGCTCTTTTCTCTTTTCAATGGCTAGCTCGTTCCATGCCATTCTGAGAGCATGGCGTCGGCTTTCCCAAGCTTGGATACCTCTCTCTCTCTCATGGCTGCCGCCGTTAGAACGAGTTCCTACAAATGGAAAAGAAAGGAGGATATATGGAGGTGGGTCGAGTTATTCTTCTTCTTTTTTCACAACAGTCAGTCACTCACTACCCCAAATCAAATTTGTTTCTTTCTAGTATTTACATTATTGCCATTGAATACTTAAAAAAATAATATATTTCGGTAAAAGAACATTTTGCCATTGGAATGAGCTTGACCCAAAATGGATTTTTACCCAAATTTTGACCTAAATTTGGATAAAATTTTGGGTTAAGGCTGGAGATGCTCTTAGTCCATCCAACTCATTTTCTAGCTTTTCAAAATAAAAGTCGAACAATCAATTGCGGAACCGCAAGAATGATAATTGGTTGATTGTAAAGAGGTGCCCCTCTAAATGAAATTTTTGACTTTGCCCCTAGTGTACATCCCATAAAAAAAAAGGGTACAAAAGAACTTATGCCTTTTACCTCTCTCTAATACAACCGACAATATGATTCGGGCAGAAGTGTGAGCCACAAACAAACCAAAACCACGAGCCTCTTAGGATTTTCTACATTCAAATGAAAGTAAACCTTAATCTAACAATGTGGTTCCAAACCCAACAAACAAACAAACATGCTCCCCGAAATTCATGATCAATGTGTACCGGAAATAGCCGAACTTGGACTCCAAATTCGATCTGCATCGGGAATCTCTAAACTTCAAATCTCCTGCCCTGAAACTCCAGCACCGAAGAATCACCAAACTCTACGAGCGTAACGAGCCCAAAGGAAACGGTACCTGCCTAATCCCAAAAGGCAGTTTTTTATGTGCTTCTAAGATAATCTATTTATGTATGTATAGTCCTTTTCGTTGCCATGTTCTTCATTTCGTGGACTTAATTATCATGTTGCACACCTCCTTGATGGCTACCTTATATTCTCATGGAACTTTATACTGTCTTCTTTGAAGAACATAGTGGCTAAAAATAAGTCAACTAAAGAGTTACCATTATTTCTTGCTTTACATGATTGGAGTTATTACATTTTCAATTGCGCAATGGAGATAACTTTCCAACTCTGTGGGCAACAAGATAACTTTCCAACTCTGTGGGTAACAAGATGACTTTACAACTCTGTGGGTAACTATCAATTTATCACTTTGTTTTTGTTTTTTTTATCAAATTTTCTCACTTTGTTAGAGCATCTCCACTCCTTACTCAAATTTTTACCCAAAGTTGAGTAAAAATTTGGGTAAAAACTTGATTTGGTATAAAGCAATCCAATGGGCAAATGCAAATCTAAGCATAAATTTGAGTAAAGTTTTCATTAATGGCATAATTGTAAATTTGAGGGGGAGAAAATTGCTTTCAAAATTTGAGTAAAACTCAAATTTGATATGAGTTTGAGTAAGGAGTGAAGTGGTGTATGTTTTGGGTGTTTGAGTAAGAGTGGAGATACTCTTAGGAAGCAGTCATTGTGGTTTTACTTTTCAAATATGATGCCCAGCTTCTCTTTTATCATAAAATTTCAACTCGTAGTTTCTTCTCTTTTTTCCAAGATTGCTTTCTTACGTGCTCTAGATTTCATATGTACTTTCTAGGATTTGAATTTGCTTTTTCCGCGACTGGTTCTTAAGTACCGACGTTTCTTCGGGCCTGTATTTGCAATAGGTGCCTGTGTTTAGGATTTGGTAATTTTGGTTCATTCCTCCATCTTTTGATAATTTCTGTAATGCCTTATGACTTTGATATATGATATTGATCATTTCAAAAAAAAAAAACAATTTTTTCATGCTCATGGGTCAACTTAAAACTCGCAGGCAAGATTCGCGAGCCTTGCCTGCGGGCTCTCACTAGTTTTCCTCAATGAAACAAACCGTATAGATTGCATTGGGTAAATCTTTTTTGCTATGTTAGAGAGATGTCCAATATCATCTGAAATAAACTAGACCAAGCATCTGACCCAGTACACAAAATTTTAGACTGGCAATCTGCAAAGTGGAGTTATATTTGAAACCCAACTCTTCAAGCTGAAATTGGACGTGTTTCGGGCTCAGGTTAAACAGGCCATCGGGCCTAATTCGAGGCGAATAGGAGCCCTTACTAACCGGATTGCAGCTTTTAAAACTTTTTCGTACATGTAACCCCTACAATTTACGCATCTGATGCTTTGGCAATGGAATCGTCCCGTGCCTTTTCGTTCTTTGTGCCATAATTCTGTGTTCCTGTGGGTCAGATACCGTTATCCTCACTATATTTAGATGTTATGAGAATGTTTGTTGACATGCAAATGGAATTTTGCCTGCATGTTTGAGCTTAAACAGTCATATCTGTGGTTAGTATTCATGGCAGCTAGGCTTGTTCTTTGGTTCTACAGTTGTTTCACTTTCTCTGTGGTCCATAAATACTATGTTTCTGGTTGGCAAGTGGGTAGCATTTTATTCCTCTATCCCAGTATCGATCTTCTTTTTTTTCATAAGTCAGGTGTCCGGATCAGCTTACAAGCAAACTCGACTAATCTTAGGAGCCCAATTTCACCGCCCACTTGCGAGGAGCTCAATTAAAGTCGGAGAAAAACTCTATATGCTCTCTCTCTCTCTCTCTCTCTGCAATACCGTGTTTTGTTTTTTCTTTTTATGATGGGAAAGACCGTGCTTTAGATCTATGGCTTGTTTTGGCAAAAAAAAAAAAAAACCAACATGGCTTTTTGGATTGTTTTTATTCAATTTTTTTTTTCTCATTTGTTAGTTTTGCAAAAAACTATTTTTGTCGATGAGAATATTGTAACCATTTGGGTGATTACGTCAAATTAGATAGTACTATATAATTTATGTTATTACATTTTACAGAGAAGTCAAGTGGCATAGAATTACATACATACATAGAATCCAATAATAAGGACAAAAAGATAGCAATTTTTTTTTTCATGACCGTTTGTCTGGGCCAAGGGTTAGCGATTGTTTGGCCATCCTATCACCAGTCCGAGGTCTGGTTTCATGAAAGAGAATGAACCGCTCATACTCCTTTTTTTTTTCCTCATCAATCCATAGATACTTTTACTCGGAAAATAATTTAGGGAAGTGATATTGACACTTCAAAAATTGATGCAGACACTCCAAAAAACAAAGGAAAGTGGCTTTGGAGTTACACTGATTTTGGAGTGCTTGTATCAATTTTTGGAGTGCCAATATCATTTCCCATAATTTATGATGTCATCTAAAAATTATTTTCAAAATCTGTGACTATAATAGTAGTATTAAAATACGTAAGGCGTAGAATGAAATTTTCAATTCCATGATAGAATATCTAAATCGTCCACCTTCAATTACTCTACACAAATCAATCGTCTACCGTCTACTATTTAATTATTAACCGTCCATTGTCTATTAAACTGTACTTGAAAAAAAATCATTTATCATCAATATTTTGAGTATAAAATAGAGCGGAGAATGTATAAGCATGCAAACAAAGCAACATTTACGGCCATGCAATCATATTTTCATGTTTAAGGTTAAAGTTGTCAATAACATTTATTTTCAAATGATACAAAGATATTCTTTCGTTACTGCTTTGTTCGCTTTCAAGTTTAACGTTGTTTTGTTTTTGTTTTCTAATCATTACTCTATTTTTTTCTGTAATCATTATCATATTTCTTCAATTATTATTTTCATTTCTCTCTCTATTCATTACCCCTTCTCTCTAATTATTATCTTATTTCTCTCTACACCCACTACCAAAATTAAAATACTCAAAGATGGAAATCAAATAAAGGTGTTAAATCTATCCCTCTATTTTCTACACTTTTTAGGGGACATATTTATGAGGAATGAAGTGAGCCGGCTTTGGTGTGCTTTTATGATGGAATAAGACAAAATAATTTACGCTGAATTGCATTTGTCGCGCAGGGCAGAAAATTAATTTAGGTAAGACTACAATATTACTAGCCGACATGCCTTAAGATATGAACATCCCCGATAAGATAACATTTTTGTACGCAAATATGTCCAAACATCATTATCAAATCTTTCTATTCAAATCCAATAACTTAAACAATGTCAGATGGTACGTTTATTCCACGTGTCCTACGTTGTCCATTCAATTATGCAAACCTATAAAATTACCAGTACTGCTATAGATACCGATGGATACCGTACAGACTGCGTACCGACGGCTACGCGGAGCCCACTATGGGTCCCGCACGGAAAATCTGAGCTGTTCAATAATTTTAAAACAAAAAACAGAGTAGGTGTCGCAAAAAATCAGCTCAATCCAGTATATGTAGGTGCTCGATCCAAATTTCTCATTTTCATCAAATCTTTCCATTTTTCCCGATTTTTACAAAATGGGAAGATCAGATCGAGTACTTACACATATCGGATTAAGCTGATTTTTCACAATGCCCACTCAATTTTTTTTTTAAAAATTATTGAACAACTCGTATTTTCTGTGTGAGACCCGTAGTGGCCCCGCACTACCGTCGGTATGCCATCAGTATGCAAACCTTTGGTCCTCATATCTTTTTCATAAAATTACCCATATCAGGATTTTTTTTGGTTACCACTAATCAATAATGCCATTTGCTACCCAAACGAGACATAGTTCTATTTTCAAAACAGAGGGGTTGAGGTGGAGAGATTACTGATAATTTGACCCATAGGATCTAGGTGGGAAGACTCAAGTGGAAGAGATTACTGATAATGTGACTCATAAGATCCAAGTGGGGAGACTCAAGTGGAAGAACGTTACTGGTGTACTATGTGACAAGAAGGAAAAATTCTATGGAACTGCCATAAAATCGACGATGTTTTACGGGATAGAATGTTGGCCTATTAAGAAAAAACAGGGGGAGCAAGATGAGTGTAAAAGAAATGAGAATGTTAAGGTGGATGTGCAGTAAGACTAGATGAGACAAGATTAGAAATGAAACGGTTCATGAGATGGTAGGTGTAGCACCTATAAAGGAGAAGTTGAGGGGAAATAGACTAAGGTGGTTTGGGCATGTCTACAGTAAACCAGGAGATGCAGTAGTTAAGAGAGCATATAGGATAGCTTTGGGTAGCAATGCTACGGAGAGGGGTAGATCTAAATTGATATTAGATGCAGTTGTGCGCAAAGATATGAGTATAATGGGTTTGTGTAAACAAGTGGCCCTTGACAGAGTTCAATGAAAGAAAAAGATTCATGTAACCTACCCCAAGTGATTGAAACATAATGCTCGATTTGTTTTGATTTAGGGATTGAAAATCAGGATGGATCGTGTATGATGTTATCGGTCATGAACCCTAACGAAATTTGGAATGATCACGCCTTGCCCTAATACATGGAATATTCACAACTCCCTCTCTCTCCCTCTCGAGAAATTTTTGGGACTCGACGGGTACCGCCATGCCTAGCCCTAATACATGGAATTATGCACAACTCCCTCTCCCTCCCCTCTCAAGAAATTTTTGGGTGGCGAGCGGGTACCACATGGCGGTACCAGTCGGCTCCCAGGCGTCAAAAAGTGTTTTGGACGGCCCAAATTTATTCTTTTTCTCCCCCCCTCACCCGACCACTCTCTCCCCTTTCTCTCTCTCTCTAAAATTCGCAGTGTCGAAAATACATCTAGACAACTGAGACCGCCGATAGAATATGACGTGTGTGGTACCCGTCTAACACCCAAAAACTTCCCCTCCCTCACCCTTTTAAGACTGACACATAAATTCAATTCCTAGATATTACCCAACATTACAATCTACTATGTAAGAACGGACTTATCAAATAGGAGTAAAAAACTAATGTAACACTAGTGTATTTGTACTTAGAGCATTTGCAATGGGAATAATTAAAATTAATAATTAAAATGTGTCACGTCAGCATTTGATTATCCATTTAATCCATAATCAAACTTAACAACCTCTACCTCCACATTGGTTATTTTTGCATTCTTAACAAAGACTCCCACAATACACAATGCACATTTGTCCAATCGCAAACGAGTTTCAATCACGCACTCGACTACACCAAATTATTCGTCTCGACGAGATGCTTTCAATGTGGGGTGTTTTTGAGTTTTTTGAGTTTGGTTATTGAATTTTGATTAGGATCGTGACTTTGACACTCCAAAAATTGATGGAGAGGCTCCAAAATCAAACTGTGTTGATACACATAACGACGACATTTTGGAGCCCCTCTATCAATTTTTGGAGTGCTAAAATCAATTTCCTTTTGATTATTGATAAAAGTTGTTCAGTTTGGTTATGGAATGAGTGAAATTTGATTATTTGCTAAAAGACTTGTAACTTTGCTTATTACAATGTGGGATATTTTTTGAGCATTGTTATTAAATTTGTTTATCCACATTCATTTACTTATTACAATGGAGTGTTATTAAATTTGTTTATCCACATTCATTTGCTTATTACAATGGAGATGCTATTAGGATCTGTTCCGCTACCGTTTCTTATTTTTAAATATTTATTTTTTATTTTACGAAATAATTTATTTTCTCATAATACATTACTTTTAATTCAAAAAATAAATTAACGGAACGGGGCCGTAAATGTACTGAATACCATTGAGCTGTCTAAAGATGGCATAAATATAGTTCAATGTAGTGGAATTATAAGTTCAATTTTTTTTATTTAAAGGAAAGTTCAATTCAATTCTCCATTACAACGATGCTGATACTTTTGTTCATGTGATGGGATTGGAGTTAAAATGATAGTACTCCAATTCCATCACCGACCGACTAACTTCGTGTGATCCAGATTTATTCTCTCTCACCTCAACCGACCACTCTCCCTCATTTTTCTCTCTAAAATGTAAACCGTCGGCATCACCGACCGACTATCACAACCATGGCCGGCACCCAAAACCTTCTCCCAGATTAGAACACACAAAAGCTGAAATCACCTGAAAGAAATTATATTCTTCCAATCCTTTGTCTTCTCGAAGGATAGAAGGTTTCAACAGAGAGATCCATACACTTGCCAAATTACCGATTCGAACTTACAAATCAATTTAGCAAGTATCAAATACAAATTAACAAAAGAACTTAAAGAAGTAATCAGAAATACTACTATCAGAAACTGGACTTTTCCGATTAGCTATAGGCCTCTTCTTAGATCGACGACGACGACGCTCACGTTGTCTGTGCTGTGCCTAGCCAAGGCCAACTTAGTCAGCAAAATCGAAGCGTCGGAACAAGCCTTGTCGGAGCTCTCCCCGGAGACGGAGGCCAGATTCGCCTCACTGCCCGGCGACTGGGGCGGCGACGGCGGCTTCTGCGCCTGCAAGCACATCCGGGCGACGCCGCAAGCGGTCTCGTTCGACACCACGTCCCACAGCCCGTCGCTCGCCAGGACAAGGCATTCGTCCTCCACCGTCCGATCCGTTACGGTTACTTCCGGTTCAGGTATCACGAACGGCTTCAAGTAATTGTCACCTATAAAATGGATAAACGATCTAGATCAGACTCTGGATAAACATTTTGAATTCGATATATCAAATGATGGATTAAGCCATTAACGGCATACCAATTGCTCTAGACATTGCTAAGACTCCGAGTACCCTTGCTCCGTCCCAGTATATCACTCGACCACCGGCGGTTTGAATTCGATTGAGCTCATCGGGCCGATCAGGCTGCGATTAATACAGAGAACACAAAGCCAAGGTTTCAAATAACCGAGCGACGCAGATCTCAATCGTCAAGAGAGAAGTGAAATAGCAAATTGAAGAAATAGAAAATCGAATCGGTGATTTTAGGTTCGATGCCTCACCTTATGATCGAGGGAGAGTGGAATGGCGACGCCGTTGCGGCAAAGCACGGCGCGCGAGTCACCGCAGTTGGAGACGACGATCTTATCCGGCGTCACGACGGCGACGACGGCGGTAGATCCGACGGCGTCGCACTGCGGAGTCTGGAGTTCGCACCTGCAAACGGAACTCGAGACGCCGACGGCGCCGCCGTTGCTCCACTCCGTCACCTCCTTGTCCATGCGCGAAAAGCTCCGCGCCATCATTTCCTTCCACGCGCCTTCTCCCTCCTCACCTACTTCCACCTCATCTTTCACTATCTCGTGCATTCGATCTCTGCACTTCATCGCCACCTACACAAATCAGAGCAGCAACACCTTCAATCAATTAAGCTCGTAAATTTTCACGACCTAAAAGCGGCCGCACCTCGAAATTCAGCTCGGATAGATTTCGATGAAAACTTTTGAACAGTACAAAAGAAATTGATATTTTATTTTAATAAAATATTAATTTTAAATTCAAAAATTGAACATAATTTCGTTAGGAACCAACTTTACGTAGATGAAAACAATAATTAAGAACATGGCCTTACATGAGAGCAACCGTGGCCGTCGTAAACGCCGAAGAAATGAAGATCGGCCCCATCCCGACCACTCCGCCGGCTAAAAGACGGGTGAATTGCCACCGCATCCTCCATATCTCTCCTCCTCCCACACACGGACGTCATCCCGAAGTTAGGACACTCCCCAACCACCTCAGCCCCGATTTTCAAAGCAGACGACGACGTTTCGCACTGACTCGCATCCTTCGTCTCCGAATCTCCCTCCTCCACCATCTTCCCCTTGTCACTAACCACACGGTCTTCTACCCCGTCCCCACAGTGCTCCTCCTTCGCCGGAAAAACAATCTCCAGCCTCTGCCGCTTCCTGTCGCCCTCCGGCGCCATATCCGCGCCCAGGAATTTGAACTGGTGAATCTCCATGCGGCGTCGCCTCGCCGCCTTGCTGCTCGGCTCCACCGGCGCCGACGTCTCCGTCTCTCCCCCGCAACACACACCCGCCATTCCAAAAACCCACAACAAGAACCGTGAATCAGCTAAATGCAAATTCTGATCTCTCTCTCTCTCTCTCTCTACCCTTTTGCACTCCAAACCAAACGATTTCCTGACAGGAGAACAGAAGAAGCTAGTATCTATGGATGGAGAGTAGTATAGCCTTTGAGATTTTTTTTCGGAAGATGAAAAAGAGGGACGGGGTGAAGCTTTTAAGGGCAGCGGGTAACAGTCACGGGCAGTGGGATCCGACATGCACAACTGGTGCGACGTGGACGCTTGAAAAAGGCGGTGGATCCTCGCCGTCCATCGCATCGTGGCGTTTCTCTCTCCTGCGGGGGATATTACCACGTGGAGGTGCTTTCCGATGGCGCGGTACGTGGACCAATGGGAGCTCAACACGGAGGGACGAGGCTGGGCTTTTGCTTTTCTGACACGCATGTGGGTGGTACTTTGGGGACGACCCGACCTCGCCTGTTTCTACTCCATACGCCCGATTTTTTTAATCTTTTTTTTTTCTTTTCTTTTTGGGATTTTTTTTTACGGGTGCAGAGGATACCAACACGTGGCGAGATCGTTTGGGAATACGAGATTCGTGTGTCATTGGTGTAGCCGCGACGCGCTCTGGCGGCTTTTGAGCTACACAGCCTACACATACCTTCGTTGTCTCTCAAAAGAGTAAAATCTTCAAAATCCCTATATTGTAAAATAGAAAACCTTCTTTCCATAATTTGAAAATTGAAAGAATATTTTGTTCGGTTGTCATTTATCTTTAATTTTAGTTTTATTTTTTAATTATTATCTTATATCTGTCTTCAATTATTACCCTATATTTCAAATTATTAATTTCTTTTTTCTCTCTATCTCTCTCCAATCATTACTCTTCTCTCAAATCATTACCCTATTTCTCTTTCTACCCGCTATCAAAACTAAACTAAACTGTCAACCAAACAAAGCGATTATCTGTCCGTTCGGTGAATTTTTTTCTTACAAAACTGACGTCAAAAGTAACGAGGTTGGCGTGGGTGGTACGGGTCGAATGTTGTGTGCCACCATTAACCGCCACCATACCGCACACTGAGCTTTCATCCAGTGTAATGTTCCTTCAACTTAAAGAGTAAAATCTTCGAAATTGGATTAACGGTGGTGGGAAGGTTAGTTATTATTCTCCGCTTGATTTTTCGTTCTTCCTCTCACGAAATTTAATAATTCGAGGGCTATGCTCTGGTTTTGGCAAAAAACTTTGAAATGTTTTTAGAAATTTGGCTTTGAACTTCTCTTAAAAATTTGTTCGTTTCAAAATTCTGGAGCAATTATAAAACAAAATTTCTGATATGCTGTTTGGTTTAATTTTTTAAAAGTTGTTTATATTTTAATTTTTTTTTATAAATTTCGGCTAAAAGCCATTGCATTAAAATTAAAAAGGAAAAAAAAAGAGTAGTCGGCACAATCAAATTCAAAAGGGGGAAAAATATATGACAATAAGAAATTACAGTACATATCCATTGCATAAGAAAAGCAAATCAAATCCATAGTCCCAACGGTTCAACATAATCAAAATCAAATCCGGGGCTTAAAGCTATTACAACATTACTATAACAGAATCATTCCTAAACACTCCAACACCAGCAAATATTAGTAGCATTACATATCCCCAACTAAAGTGTCTTGGAGAAATCAATTATGACAACCTACTAAATTAGAAACGCCATTACTGCTCCAAGTGAGAAACAAGCATTGTTAATGCACTTATTTGAACTGCCACGACCATCCATGTTTGATTGCACATTTAAGAGCAAAGAGACTGACGCTCCACATACACCTTCCATGCATCATAAGAACTTCTTCCGGAGACTTTTCCAATAGAAACAACATAATAGGAACTTTTTTCAGCCATGCCTAGAAATTTTTTTTTGGTCAACATTAATTCTTAACCTTAATAAGGCAAAACAATAAAAAAAAATAAAAAGGCGGGGGGGGGGGGGGGGGGGGGGGG
>JAOTQK010000024.1:18852488-18868068 GCA_025642025.1 Rhododendron ferrugineum | reverse complement strand
TACAACAACCACCAAGTCCCAATCCATGCATTAATCAAAAAAATCAAAAACAATGGTCCCAAGCATTGCCTTGACAAAGATTTCCTTGCATTCCAATTTCCACGTTTCAAATGTGGTCTGCGACTGCAAGTGGTTGGCTGCTTTAGTGGTGATGTCTTCTCCATAGATTTGGGCAAAATTCGATTCCCGTAAGACTCATTTCTCTTCCCTAAGTCCCCCTAAGATAACATAGATTAGATTTAACGAATGTCAAAAAAACAAATGTGGTCTGCGACCCCTTCTTTTGTTGGATGAGCGAGATAATAATAGAAAGTGCAAGAAAGAGAACAAAAATAGTAATTTTTTAGTGTTCACCTAGCAAGAATGTCGCAAAAAGTGATAGAAAATAAATTTTCCCGTACAACCCTTAAAAATTAGGAAGTTTGTCTTACTTTTTCTCACAAAAAGTACAGAAAAATTAACTTTCTTGTGAGAATCAACAAAAATTACTCTGACTTTGTTATTTTCTTGCAAAACTTTCATTCTAATCAAATAGATGCCAAAAAACAAAAAAAACAAAACTGCTGACAAAAAATGGAGCGGCAAAATCATTTTTCCTTTTTTTTTTTACTACTTCACTCTCATTTTTTTTCATTTTCCATTATATTTTTCTCTCATCAAACGTTTGATCCTGATACTCATTTACACTCTCTCTCTCTCTCTCCCCATTTGGGAAAACAAAAACCCAACATCCATCAAACAAATGAACAATCGCGTTGGACCTTACTAATGGCCAAAAAAACAGGAATTTTCTGGGTCTTTCTATTCCTCTTCACAAACCCAGTTTTCACTCAATCCAACGACTTCACTTATCAAGGCTTCAAAGGTTTTACCAAGAACAACATAACCCTGTCCCAAGCTGCAGGGATAGAGAAAAACGGCATCCTCAAGCTGACCAACAGCACAAGGAATTTGATCGGCCACGCATTCTACCCTACTCCCATCACCTTCAAGAACTCCACAAAACTCTTCTCTTTCTCCACCGCCTTCGCTTTCGCCATCGAAACAGAGAAGCACAACCAAGGCGGCCACGGTTTGGCCTTCGTAATCTCACCCACAAAAGATTTCTCAAATGCAGTTGCCACTCAGTACTTGGGTCTTCTCAATCTTGTAACAAATGGGAATTCCTCAAACCATTTGTTCGCTGTCGAATTCGATACGGTCCGAGATCTTAACTTCAAGGATATAAGTGATAATCATGTTGGCATCGATATCGATGGCTTGACATCGATTGATTCGGTTAATGCTAGCTATTTCGTTGGTTCGACGCGAAGAGAGCTTGATCTCAAGAGTGGGAAGACAATTCAAGCATGGATTGACTACAATTCGACCAAAAATCAATTGGATGTCATGCTTTCTATCTCCTCAACAAAACCAAGTTCCCCAATTTGGTCAGTGGAAGTCGATCTCTCTCCGATTTTCGAAGAATCCATGTATGTGGGATTCTCTGCTTCCACAGGTGTGCAAACGACGGACCCAGAGGCTGATGAGCCCAGGCGACCGCCCTACTCATGTTTTAAATTTTTACTAGAATTATGGTATTTTTTTTGTTTCTAAATAACTTTCAAACTTTGTAAGTTCGTCCGCGCGACGTCTATTTAAACAATCCAACATCCACCCAACAAAGAGTTTTTAAACAAATAATGTTCATTTTTCTTAATATTGTTTTGTGTTTTAAAATAAATAAGAATGCACAAGATTATATGCTCCTATAATTATAAATGGTCGTATGTTAGTAACTGAATAGATTAATCAAAATTAAATCCACATTTTTTGTTCATTTTCACCAACCCAATGTTAAAATCTTGCTTCCATCCTGCAGGTGTGCTTATGAGCTCTCACTATATACAGGGTTGGAGCTTCAAAATAAATGGAAAAGCACAATCTCTTGAGCTATCTTCTCTTCCCTCTGTTCCTAAGTCGAAACAGAGCAACAAAGCACTAATCTTTGGTGTCTCTGTTTCTACTTTTGCTGCAATTCTCTCTGCAATTGGATTGGCCTATTATTGGATTAGAAGGACAAGAAATGCTGACAAAATCGAAGCGTGGGAGCTCGATATTGGCCCCCATCGATTCCCGTACGAAGAACTCAAGCAAGCGACCGGAGGTTTTGCAGATGAAAACCTACTCGGGTTTGGCGGATTCGGTCGAGTTTACAAAGGGACCCTACCGAATCCGAACACCCGAGTGGCAGTTAAGCGAATCTCGAACGATTCGAAACAGGGGTTGCGCGAATTCGCGTCGGAGATTTCAAGCATAGGCCGTCTTCGTCACCGGAATCTAGTTCAGTTACTGGGATGGAGCCGAAAGGGAGGAGATCTTTTGCTTGTTTACGATTACATGGCGAACGGGAGCTTGGATAAGAACATTTTCGACGAACCCAGATCGGTTTTGAGTTGGGAACAGAGGGTAAAGATCGTGAAAGGAGTGGCAAGTGGATTGTTGTACTTGCACGAGGGATGGGAAGAGACTGTGATTCACAGAGACATCAAATCAGGCAATGTGCTGCTTCGTTTTCGGATTTTAATTTCAATAGTAGTTAGGAACAGAGTGCGTGCTGTGACTTTTGGGTTTCGAATGAGGCCTAACACGGGGTCGTGAATTGGTTTCAAACAATTAATTTTGTTAAGTTCGTCGAGTAAGTCATTCATCGAAAAACGAGATCGATTGAACAGGTTTGAGCATGTGGTCAGAACACGTTTGTCTTGTAGTTTTGTTCTCAGAATCTTGTTAGCTGTTATTTCTCTTGACATCAAGTGCTCCGATCGTTGTTCATAGATGTCCGATCGATCTGGTTTTTCACATGAACTACTACTTACGAGTACAACGATAGAAGATGATCAAGTCTTGCGCCTCATTTGACTTGCACCGCACGTATATCTGCTAGTGTTTTTTAGTCTTCCAAGTCTGGATTTGAAATTTCTTAATTTTAAAATTTTAGTGAAATGTTATTGCAGGCAATGTGCTGCTGGATTCAGAGCTCAATGGCCGCCTGGGGGATTTTGGGCTAGCGAAATTGTACAACCACGGATCAGACCCTAGCACAACCAGAGTGGTGGGGACCCTGGGGTATTTGGCGCCGGAGCTAACCCGGACAGGGAAGCCGACGACGAGTTCCGACGTGTTTGCCTTCGGTGCTTTTTTGCTGGAAGTGGTATGTGGTAGGAGGCCAATTGAGCTAAAAGCTTCGCCGGAGGAATTGATTTTAGTGGATTGGGTGTGCGATATGTGGAAGCAGGGGGCTGTTTTGGATGTGGTGGATAAGAGATTGGGTGGCGAATTCGATGAGAATGAGGTTGTGGCGGTGATCAAGCTTGGGTTGATGTGTTCGGACAATGGGGCGACGAGGAGGCCGAGTATGAGGCAGGTGGTGAGGTACTTGGAAGGGGAGGTGGGAATGCCGGAGGTGGTGGCGCCGCCAATGGAGGAGTTCAATGGGAGTAAAGGCGGTGGCGGTGAGTCTGAGGGTTCCGATGATTCGTACGAAAAATCGGGGTACTTCGATAAGGTGAGGTTGAGTTCATCGGGTTGTTATAGGGATGTAGATGTTGATATTGAAGCCGGCAGGTAGTCATTATATGGGTTTACTTATTTTTTGAATTAAATGTGATGTATTATGAGAGAATGACCTGTCTGGTAAAACAGAAAATAAGTACTTAAAAAATAAAGGCCTTGTTCGTTTGCTAGTTTTGGGTATTTAAGTTTTGATAGCAGGTGCAGAGAGAAATAAGATAATGATTGGAGAGAGAGAGAGAATGAGAGAAATAAAAGTAATAATTAGATAAATAGGATAATGATTGGAGAGAGTAATAGGATAATGATTAGAAAACAAAATTAAAACAAAGTTAAAATGCGAAACGAACCGGAACGGGGCAAAATTTTCAGTTGTTTTGGGTTAGGCACAGTTCATTAACGCGTCCTTTTGGAGCAATATCGCAAGGCCAGTGATATTGCCACACTCTTTTTTGTTATTGCCACACTCTTTTTTGTTATTGCCACACTTCTGTAGTGTATTTTTGCACCCAAAAATACATTGCAGGGGTGTGGCAATAACAAAAAAGGGTGTGGCAATATCATTTCCCTATTGCAATATATAGTTTGCATTTATCTCAGTTCACTTTTGACTATTTTTGAATACTGAAGGAGTGGAGTATGCAGGGGTGGGAATTACGGACACGATCCGCTAGTACGACACGAACCCAACACAAAATTAGAGGCTTTGGGTCAACCACTTTTTGACACGAACATGAATATGTTGCGACCTGCCGGCACGGAAATTAAATAGGACATTAAACAGGACAAATACTGCTTAAACTCGTGAAACTCGATAAGAACACGGATAACCGTTCTATTTTTCGTGTCGACTCGTCAACTCGAAAACATGACAAAACTCGATGCGTGCGATGCCAACCCATAGCCCTACTAAATGTACCATAAAAGAAGATAATAAGAGGAACAAAAACACAAACAGAAGAAAATGGAATAAGAATCTTGGACAGTACCCAACTCGTTTATTGTCGGCCTATGATGATGTCTTTCCCGACTCGTTCGGTGTGTAGGGTCCACCTTCTATGGCCCTTAACGAGGTCGAAGAAACAGGCATATGCAAAATGGATAACTCGTGGTTTCAAGGCATGACCCTTGAATTCCACATGTTTGGTTTTGAGTTTCAACAGAAGTTGATTTGCTCGGGATCTGCTCGGGTTCGACTTGTATTCTACCCAATACTAGATCAAGCTTATTTTGCTACCAAATAACGCTTAAACGTTTTCGAAGATTCCTTAGTATTGCTGAATTGAAAACCTTTGAAAGAATCCCCGCGGAATTACCAAAACAAGAGACGGGACAAATGGTGAAACCATATGCTACTGAATCCTTCATTATGTTTCCTCTCATCAGTTCTAATGCAAAATCTGACAGTTATCTTAAGATGCATTTCGACTCTAGCTACCTACTTTAAGGCTGCAGGTGTAAATGTATCTGAGTAAGCAAAGATTAATTTTGTAATTTTTTCTCCGAGGGAACAACACATTTCTTAGTCTTTTGCTAAAATGTTTCTCGATGCCTCCCCGTCGTTAGCATAATGGTTGGGAAATCACCACCCCTTCCAGGGACGGCAATATGGTGGAGTATCCGGTCATCTGCCCTGTTCTAATCCCCATTAGGATATGGAGCAGGTTACGATATAGAAATTGCCACCCCGGATACGCCCCTATGGCGTCTGTTGTCTCCCACAAACGAACAATTTGCTCAACAAACAGAAAGAGCAATTCTTACGCCTACACATCAGCTTAAATTAACCGAGACTCCGACCACAATAGGAAAATGTTCTCAAACAAAAAAGAAAATCATCAGAAAAATTCTGGGCACTACAGACCAAAAGCTCTGCACGCCAAAACATTTTTGTACAGTCACGATATCACTACATTTCCTTCCTTTTTTACAGCCTCAAACTTGTACATTACTCATATTTCCTCTGCAAGGGCATCAGGTAAGTTAACCGAGCCTCAGCTAGCCTGATTCTAGGTATATCCTTAACTAAACAATGTACAACTTTTTTTAAAGTACAACCAGCATATAATTTTATTCTAGATCAGCTCTCATCGATCTGAATCAACAGAAAGAGCCACAGCTAGACAAGAAAAGGAAGGATGAAAGAGGAGGAAGATTTATACTAGCCTCAGTTAGATGTACAACTTGTTTCATATGCCATCTGAGCCGAATATGAAGATAACAAGCCAATCCTCCTTTCTGCAAGATAGGGAGCACTGTGTCAGCAAAATCATTTCACCTTGACGAATCATTCAAAGCGAAACATTAGTATATGGATTACAGATTTGGGCAAGGAAAAGGAAAAACAAAATAGATAAGTTACGTGATCTAACAGCTCATAACAGTTAGATCTTTCAACTTCACTAATTCTTTTTCTTTTTCTTGTCCTTGCCCAAATCTTTGATCCAAATACAGCTAAGAAAAGGCACATTGACAATGCCACCAAATAAAAAATTGTGCGAAAAAACGACTAGAAGGACGATAAGGTATGGACATAGGAGATAAACATTATTGACAGCACAAATAGCGAACGACATTGAAGAAATGGAGAATAGAATGAACAAGTAGGTTATCATAAAAGGAGTAATGTTCAACTCATATATACTAAAGAAAATCATTATTATTGCACTTTGGGAAGAAAGAAAAGAAAAGAAAAGATCTAAGCCGAATCATAAGAGAAAAGGAAGAGAACAAGTACCCCCAGCAGCAACAAGTTTCTCCACACGTGCAACTATGTGCTTCCCATAAGTGTACTTCTTCAGAGCATTCAGATGAACCTTTATTCGGTTCAGAATAAGTTCAAGTTGATGGTCATCACAGGTCTCCAGCAATTTCTGTACAACATAGTTGGCAAACTGATCTTTCATCATGACCTGAATCGAACACTTACCACAGTAAATCACAAGTAGCATAACAAATCCAATTCGTCAGAGAAGAGCAAAATGTGGAAGTCTTCCAAGAGCCAAAAAGAAGATATTATCTTAACAAATAAGGAAGTTCAGAAAATGCAAATTCAGCAAGCAGGGGAAAAAAAGAGAACTGGCCACAATTCGCGTAAAGCAGCTTATGAAGGGAAAAGTAGACAAAAAGACAGCTATATGGCCACAAGCAAGGGAAAATACTCTCGAGGTTTGAAAATACTCCAGAACATAAAATGCATAATTGACTGACCTGAAGAGGCTCATTTTCATCGGTTGAGCCCAGCATCTCATTCACTAGGATATTGCGTTCTTCAGGATTTCCAAAAGCTAAACACTTCTCCACGACATTGGAAGCAAACTTCTGCTGGCTCATCTGAACTATCTGCCCTATTAGCTTATTTATTATACAAGACCGTTCATGAGGCTTTCCATGCTCTAGTACATGCTGCAATAATGAATACAATCAGTTAGAAGAGTAGATGCAACAACTAATTTAAAATAAGAGCAGAATAAAGAACGTCAAATTCAGAAATTTTGCACTGGTATATCCCTAAGCAGAATGGTCAGTTTTTTAGCTGACGCTTTTTTCACGAGAAATACACATGCAGCCTTTTACGGAGAAATACAAATGAAGTCTTTTCCCATTAAGTGGTTTATGCCAATTCTGAATAAGCATTAGATGAAATTTGACATCCACAGACCTCTCCTATTCATTATTCAATTAGCTGATTTGGAGCACGTATACAAGACCGAAAAATTTAATCGTGATAACACAATTCTCCGCAATTTTTTTTAACTGTATACAAAGCCCCCTCTCTCACTATGGGGCACGCGCATTCGAGGGAATACAACCACTAAAACTATGGCTTCCGCAATCATCACCACCCATATCAACGATTATACACCAACTTATGTAGTGAAAATGGTGAAAATAATTGAAAACTATGAGGAACTTTTGTAACAAGGTCACATTCAATTAGAATGGATTGAGAACCACTTCAAGGGGTTGAGACAGGAAAAGGAAAAAACAAATTCCATAAATGTATCAGCCTGGAAAACCAAAAGAATTGTCCTACGAAAGCCCCAACTTCCAAATTGCATTAGTAAAAAGCAAGTTATTTCAGACACAGAGCAATTCCTGAAATTGCAGAAACAAGGATAATTGGCAAAGATTATTCAAAGAAAAAAGCAAACCTGAACAACGTAATTCCCATATTGATCTTGGGCCAACATGCAAACAGACTGCAAAACCTCATCCATCACTATACGCTGGGTTTTTGGGTCACTACAATGCTCCAGGACTCTCTGCCACATAAAGCTCCACCACTTTACAACCATACACAATCATATAATCTGTACAGAAATGATTAATAAGGTAAAAGCGAATAGTTCCTGAACCTGTATGACACGGCAACCATATGGATGGGTGGACAATGTCACTACTTGATCGTAAAATACTGAGATAATGAATTGGATAGCTTCTTGAGGTATGCATTCAATGCACTTCTGGATGACATGATTCCCATTCTGATCACGTACGCAACGCATGACATTACCATCAAGCTCTGCAACCATTGTGGTCTTCTGGTCCAGATCAACAACTTCTATGGCCTGGACGTTAGAGAAAGCATGTCAAACCCACTGCCTTCAGCAATAATCTTAATGTGCTTTGCTTTAGATTTTGCAAGTCAACCAGGGCATAATGTCGTCGTACATCTCAGTTCAAATAGCTCTAGGTTAATCATGAACATTGTCAATATAGGGTATATTTCAGTCCTGGGTCCCCAGCTACACCCTAAATCCAGGATGCTTCTCAAATTAATTCGATAAAAATTTGAGGTCTGTGCACCTTCTTCTAGATAAATATACCAATCAACCAAAGCAAATGCCATGGCCTTCTCAAATTATATATGGGGTCAGCGTATGATTTATATCAAGCAGAAAATCTGCACAAAAATACAAGAGGGATACCAAAGAAATGTGAGCCGGATAGAGAGCATCTAAAGAGAAGATGAGAGCCTATCAACAATAACTCGAATAGCACAAAAGTAGACAAGCTACAAAGCTAACAAACTAAAGAACCATACAACTATGTAGATAGCCATTCTCAGATCCCATTTTCTAATTATGTATAGAAAAATTAGTGTGCTCCTCAGCTGGTGTCAAAGATGGCCTGATTGACAACACACGACAGAAAGAATATTCATTAATTTTAAGCTTCAAGAGACACCCCAAATCTATCAATAAAGACCAAAGTTTAGAATTTAAGCCCATCCAAAGATTAGGATCCCTCAAGCTGGATGGTGACGATGGTCTAATTCAAAATACTAAAAGGAACTACAAATTCTCAGGATGCTGAGAAATCTAACAAGGAAGATCCAAACGTCACCGACACTTGCTCTACTTATATTCAGTAGGTTTATAACATCCTCGCACAGCAGTTCATAAATATAAGAAAATGTTCCATTTTTCAACACACACTGCAACCAGCTTTGAGCTGGCACCATTAATTTTAGCCACAATACAAAATCAGAATAAAAACCAGCTGCAGTGCTTTCTAGATACTCCAAACAAGCTTGGAAAGATAATACATATTGTAATGTAACCCATAGCTCAAGCACAAGGATAGATTAAGAATGTAAGAAAGATTCAGAATTCAGAAACCAAAATAAGAAAGAGAAGCCACATAAGAAATATATGCAAGTTGGTCTGCTATACTGTGAAGTCATGCAGTCAACAGGATTAATTTACCTTCTGGATCACTCGGCAACCATACATCTGAAGGCTAAGAGTGAGGACATGTCCAGTTAGTTGGTCAGCCAGTTCTCTGATCTGAGTTGCAGTTCCATGTTCAAAAAACTGAGAAAGACGAGAAAAAAAATGTCACCCACAAAATAAGCGTTTCTCTTATGTGGATAAAAAATTGAAATAAACAAGTACAACAGTACCAGCTTGATAATCCCCTCAAAAACAAGTTAGTCAAGAAAGTAATATACCTTCTGGACCACATAGTTACCAAATACATCAGTCATTAGTGAAAGAGCTTGAGGCATAATTTCATGGAAGACCATGTTTTTCTCCTCTGATGTGGCAGTTTCAAGCTTCTGTTGAATAAACCGACTCCCATACTGATCAGCACTGCCCATACAGTGTGTAAATTAAGTAAATAGGTTAACGAGGGATTGGACAAAATAAGCGGAGCAATATTAACCATCAATAACTACCTGAACTCAACGACGTGACCAGAAATCTCTGAAAGCTCAAAAAACTTTGTTTTATTGCTCTTAAACTCATCTAGTAATGAGGACGCAAAGTGTCCATCTAGTAATGAGGACGCAAAATGTTCAGAAGGGAAACGCATGCCCCGCTCACCATGCCTGACTGGACTGCCTGATCCAAAAGGGGAGTTTGGAAGAAGGGTACCCGCCAACGGGCTACTAGGATAAGACATACCAAGACCAAATGCAGGGTTCCCATAGTAATTCTGATTTAAACTACCATATGGAAGACCATACTGTGATTTTTGAGGTGTAAGCAGCGAACCCAAGTAAGCTTTTTGAAGTTCAATCAGATCCATGTAAGCATTTCCCATTCCATCCCTATCGATTGTTGGATCATTGAGGGCTGCTGCTTGTGCAGCCGCATACTCAGATGTTCTCAGATAATGCAAATATAGGGGATCCATGAGGGGCATCTGAAAATTACTACTTGCACTGTGATTTCCAGCTCTACTAAGATTTTGTAGTTCTGTTGCTGCAGCCATTAAATTGGGCCCTAAATTCAAACCTCCACCCAAGGCTCTGGAATCCAAGCCAGAGACACCCATTGCTGATGCAGTAAGAACATTTTCAAACAAAGGTGGCAAATTAACAGTCTGATTTCCCATCATAGATGGTGATGCAGGATTGACAGCATACCCAGCAAGGCCGTAGTTTGAAAACGATGAATTCGGACTTTCAAAATTGTGAAAATTAGATGGCGAACTTCCTCCGCCATTGAGAATTGGGGTAGAAGGCCCTTTTATGTACGAGTTTGCCAATGACACAGCAGGTTTGTGAAATTCAACTTGTCCATCAGCAATCAAGGAAGAGTTGTTTAGATCTATTCCAACACCGCCACTTTTACCCACATTGGTATACGAACGGAATTGCCCGGACTCAGTTCTATTTAGGTGAGGGTGTTGTTTAATATGGTTTTGATCAGTTTGCCTATGGAAAACGTTGCGATTATCATCAATATCTTGTTGCATTACAGACAGGGGATGGTTCTCTTCGCCTACCACTCCATTTGTCGATAGAGTCATGCCCGACAAAGCAGCTACTAAATCTGAATGCTCACTCATACCAGGCGATACACCATTGAATGAGTTTGAACCATTAATGACATTTCTTTTATCCATAGAGCTGACTCTCCCTCCAACTGGTGGAATGCGAGGACTAGGAGCCCGGGCTAACAGTTGAGGATCAGGAGTAGTGCTTCTTGACAAGGATGCACCCAAAGCAGAAGCATAAGTTTGAGATGCAGATGTACTGCTGTTCTGAACCGCAGACATGCCTTTGTTATTCGCACCAGACCTTAAAGCATCCATTGAACTCATTTGATGATGCAGATTACCAAAATGCAATTCAGTGGATTCCACACCATTGTCAAATGCATTACGGCTAGCAGGACGAGAAGGGTGCCTAGAAACAGATGTTGCATGGCTTATATCATCCTGCATAAAAAGAAACACATCTTAATTCAGAATACAAATGCACACATAATTCTAAACAGATTCACTATGTCATCAAACTGGACACCAGTGACAGATATACAGTGAAAAATCCCACACATTAGTACATCCATGCGCATCAAACAAACCAGAGAGGAAGTAGCAGAGAAAGCCTTCTAAATTTTAACCTAGAACCCCTTACTGCATCACTAGAAAACTATAAAAGCACTTGGGCAAGATTTGGTACAGATTAACGCAGTCCTAAATCTACTTTATTGTTCAATTGAAAATAAAAGGAAATCCTATAGACTTTCGCATTTGAGTTGTTTCTTCTAATCCATCAACATATATCGAGTATCCAGGTGTCCATTTGCTACGTGTTACACCCATAACCCAGAACCAAATATCCTTATTATGTCGGAAAATGTACATAAGGGGAAACAGGAGCGTGCATTAAATAACAAGCAAATCCAACAAAAAAAGAAAAACAAATTCAATCCTGATTGCTTTTGTGTAAATTTACACATTCAAACACAAACATAAGCTGGACATTAAGTGAAATCCATTTGGTTATCAATTACAGGATAGATGGATCGCTCAATGACGTCAGTGGGTGACAGTTTCATGACTCACCAGCCAGATATTAGTAATCATTTCAAGGATCATGGAAGCATTATAGCAGTTCCAATCCCACACTTAAATGCATCCTGCAAATTTAATGCTGGCAATCTAGATTCAGAAATAGTAAAGGAAAGGAAAACGGAACTTCCAGTTTCATCCAGAATTAAGTATAACGTAAACCTTTTGAAAATTTAAGAATGTGAAAAAGCACAGAAAAATGACACGCTCATTTTCTGTGCCTTTCGTTATCAAGTCACAGATTCCATCTCACTAGATGTCACTTTCAGCTATTCCACTTTCATTTGCAATAAAGGAGCGGCACTGACTTTACTCTGCCTTTTCAATGGAAATACTGGGAACCACCCCAATCTACTGTAATGAGGCATCATAATTAGCACACAGACAGTACGATTGGATGCAACCACAAACAGAAAAAGGATTGAATGACTGAAAAGCAACTAATGGATATGGGAATATGAAACAAGAAAACTTGAGCCTTCCAGGTAGAACTAATTCTCCATCATAATATCAATCAATTCAAATTAAATTGGTCTAACAAACGATTAGCATTAGGATGAACGGAGAGCATATCGAACATACCAACGCACACAATAAAACACTAGAGGTCATAGAATTAAAAAGAAATGTGCATTCCAAAAATAACAATTAAGTGTAGAAGCAGAATTCTGAACCCAATCACCTTATATGCACAAGGAGACCACTATAAATACTAGCATAGTATAAGTTACTACTAAATTTCAACAAATGACAAGGTGCTTTGACATATACTACTAACCTCAAACAGCATAATCTGTCCGCAAAACGCAACAGCGCCATCAAAAGGAAAAACAAAACTCGAAACAAATAGATGTTAATGTAGACAGATTATGTAAACAAATAGATTTGCACTATTATTGTACACATTCCTTGAGATTGACACATGAATTCAGGAGCACAACTAACGGGAGCAATTCATATCAAGTCGAGCTTTTACTAAAACTTTCCATGAAAATGTCCAGGGAAATGGAAATGAATGGAGCATCTTCAGGCCTTACCCCATTTTCCCACTCGAACTCAAAATTTGAGTAAAACCTCCAAAAATCTCCACTGACCACTCCTTGACTCAACCTATACCAGATTGAGTTTTACTCAAATTTAGAGACTCAAATTTAGAGACTCAAATTTTACACAATTTTTTAATCCCAAATTAACAAGCATGCCATCAATGAAACTTTAACTCAAATTCATGCTTAGGAGTGCTTCATATCAAACTGTAGTATAAGCTTGAACAAGAACAAATAATGTTCTACAGTCAATTCACAGGAACATCACCTGAATGATCTCAGCAATGCTCTTCTTTCTACTCCCCAGCCCTAACCCGGACAATCCAATGAGTCCATCCCCGCCCCACTCCGCCGCACCCTGCGGCATCCTCGACTCGATTCCATCGCTCACCTTCCTCCTATCTCCAATACTACCACCACCGGAGCCTTGCAACCGCTGCGCGAACCTCCAGTCCTCCTTCGACAGCACCGGCGGCGGGAGCCGCGGGTTCAGATTCACGTTCGAGTAGTAATACGAAATGTACGCCGGATCAGACCTCATCTCCTCCTCCATAAAACCGCCACCGCGGCCGCCGAACAAGCCTCCTACGGCGCTCAACGATCCTTCGACGGTCGGAGGAGCTGAACCACTACGGTACATGCTCTGCTCTCTCTCCCGAAACCCTAACTCCTCGCCGTAATCGATCGATCGCATTCCGACATCAGTCATCATCTTCGAATAACTCTCAGTAATCATCAGTCATACATAAACACACACAAACTCTCTAAAAAATGAACAAAACAAACCGACTTTAAGCTCGACTTGACAGCAGATTGCTTAAGATGTCAAATATATATATATATATATATATCAAAGACTGAATCTTTTTTTGCTTTAGAGCTTCGAATAACGCTCAGAAATCATGACTCGTACATGGAATATCCAAAAACAAAAACAAATAAACACAGATTTTGAGCTCAATTTAACAATCCATTGCTCTAAGAGGTTAAAAAAAACAATCAAAGACTCAATCTTTCTTCGTTTTAGAGGTTCGAGTAAGTTAATGGCACCATTAGAACAGTGAATCTAAAGCTATAAATACTGACTCGTACATAAACACTACACAAACTCAGTAAAAACAGATCAACAGTGAGCTCAATTTGACGACGGATTGGTCGAAGCTGTCAAAAAAATGAACAAAGACTCAATCTTTATAGTTTTAGAGGTTCACAGGAGGTAATGGCGTCATCAAGACAGTGAATCTGAAGCTATAAATCGAAGCTTTGATTCAGTGAATTTGAGTTTACTGATAGATACAGAGATCAGGTTGGGAATGGACAATCTTTGTTAGTTTTAGCAGTGACGATGATCGGCGATGGTTTTGCTATTTTTAGAGAGAGAGAGAGAGATGGAATGGGGGAAGAGAGGGAAAGAGGGGAACAGTGAAGTGAAGAGGAAACGGGGAGCGAGAAGCACGAGCGCTGGGGAGATGTGGGGCGTCGGATGGAGCAGTTGACGGCGGGGATTGGTCCTGGAGGGATTTGTTTATTACAGAGATCTTGGTTCGTTTAGGGTTTTCTATTTCATCAAAGATTTGATGCTGGGTTTGGATATTGTTTTTCCTCTTTTATAAAAGATTGGAATTAATCTGATAATATGCACATTTAAAGCGTGATTCATGCATTGGTAGGAGGGACTTCGGGTCGGTGCTGTGCAGTAAGGTGCACAGCACCGTGTTGCGTACCTCCGAGTCCTCGGCAACTAACGATCGATAGTTTTTTATTGTCGAGATGAAATTCGAGCCATTGGATGCATGATCCAACGGCTCGAAGGTGCGAAGCACGGTGCTGTGCAGTGGTCTGCATAACACCATCCCCCAATTCGAGAGGTAAGAGCGTCTCCGATACTATTTTCTTTAATCTAAACTCAAAATTTGAATAAAAATGAGGAGTGAGTTTTGCACTTTCCAAATTATTGATCATCAATATAGGATTGATTTTTGCACTCCCTAGATTGTTAACAATTTGGGGTGAGAAAATCACTCTAAAAAAAATAGATTTTTGTATGAATAAAAATTTAGCATTGAAAAAAACGTACCCAAATAGCATAGTATTGACCTAGATTTTTATTCAAATCTGGGTAATGAAGGAATGCCCTAACCCATCTTGGTACTTTTGCTCCCTCCAATTTTGTGAAAGAAAATTTACTCCTTCCGTCCCCATTGAACGCTTCTTTTTAAAAGTTCGTGTCACTTTTTAATTTTTTATATCTCGTAATGTATAATATTTTCTTTTCTTTTGAAAATATTAATGTTAGTAGAACTGATTGAGCTCTATCAAATAATATCCATATTGCTCATAAAATTTATTACCGATTTAGAAATATTACTCATTTTTTATCTGATTAAAATAGAACGAGAGACCTTTAAACGAGGACAGATGGAGTATTACAGTACATGCATGTACATTTGGCGAAAGAATTTGGAAGAAAATTTGTAGAGACCCGTATTTTTTGAAATTGTTTAAAGGTTATATTAATTTTCGATTATTGAATAAATGTAAAATTTGTTGGATTTATTTGATATTGGGACTTAAATGATAGAGATTGAAAGTGGAGGGAGTGTAATTGTGATTAGTGTGTGTTCTAGTGTGTGTGTGTGTGTGTGTGTGTGGGGGGGGGGGGGGGGGGGGTT
>JAOTQK010000024.1:18714882-18725520 GCA_025642025.1 Rhododendron ferrugineum | reverse complement strand
GGCTCGGCTCGTTTAGTTAAAGAGCCGAGCTCCAGCTCGTTCGACAAAAGATCGGCTCGGTAAGGGAGACTCGATTCGATTAAAGAGGCTCGTTTAGTAAATGACTAGGCTCGGTTCGTTAAGGACTCGATTCGTTAAGGCTCGAGCTCGAGCTTAAGTTTAAGCTTAAGCTTTTGACTTGTTTACTAAACGAACCGAGCTGGAGCTCGACAAAACACGGCTCGGCTTGTTTACAGCTCTATCCATGGGCTTTAAACAAAAGGCCTAACCAAATCTAGAACAAGCTCCTTGAGGCAACAAGTCTATGGTGCTTTCATAGAAGGGAGGGTGGTTTTTGCTTGTATTATCCTGGTGGCACATGATTCAAAAGGGGATTGGGGCCATTGGGCACATGATGAATTGTTTTTTCTATCAAATTCGTATGATTCTCTCTGCCTGACTCTCCTTTCTAAGCCTGCGAGCCTTGTTAAATGATAGTAAAAAAAAAAAAAAAACTACCTGCTGTGCTGGCATAGTGGCTTACAATTTTTACTGCAAAAGGGAAATTGTGGCAAGTCCGCCCTTTTGTCCTCTTTTCAGCTTTCTGAGTTGCTTGGTCCCCAAGCCACAACACTGGTGCTGAATCCGTCCAAATTTTCTAGTAGAAAATATCGAAGATACCTACAATATGTTCATTTCGTAATTGGGGATACCACGCGAGTTTTCATTCCTTGTCACTTTTCGTAAAGCTCAAAAAGCTAGCTTTTTCGGTTTTATCTTGAATATTTTTAAAAATATTTGTGTAAACGTAAATTTTTTTTTATTTTTTCGATTCTTCTCGTCGAGACAAATCAGTAATTCACAAAAATTTAGCGCAAAATTAACAAATGCGATTTTTTTTAAATAAAAACAAAACTTTCAAAAAAAATCCGAAAAACTTAAGCGGAACTCGGCGTTACTTTTGTAAACAAAGACAGCTATAAACAAATTAGGTGGATTGATTTTACAAGTAGTGGATCGTTAACTTTCTTATAAAAAAATTCATGAGTTCGGATCTTTAAGAGGTGGATCTTTTGTTTTATTTTAGGTAAATGATATTGGCACTCCAAAAATTGATGCAGGCACTCCAAAATCAATATAATTTCAAAGCTACTTTCCTTTATTTTTTGGAGTGCCTATATCATTTTCCTTTTTTTATTGTTCACTCTCTTTGAGGCTATCCCCAAATTCTACTGTATTTAATTAAACTCGATAGTTGTTTGGTATACAAGGATGTGGTAATATTTTATGTACTTAATAAAAACTAGTAGCTGAGTAAATAACCAAATATCATCATCAGATCTGCTGGGAAAAAAGAAAGAAAGGCATACATCACAGTGGATGTGGGATTATTTTTCACATTGCTTCTCTAGATTATCCATAATTTCCAAGGTGATATTAAAATTAGGTTTTGATTGGCCTCGTAGGTCAAATCTTCTGTTTCTTTCGTATAATTAATCTTTTTGATGTGAGATTATTTTTCGCATTGCTTCTCTAGGTTATCCATAACTTCCAAGGTGATGTCAAAGTTAGGTTTTGATTGGCCTCGTAGGTCAAATCTTCTGTTTCTTTCGTATAATTAATCTTTTTGATGTGGGATTATTTTTCGCATTGCTTCTCTAGGTTATCCATAACTTCCAAGGTGATATTAAAGTTGGGTTTTGATTGGCCTCACGAGTCAAGCCTTCCGCTTCTCTCGTATAATTGATCTTTTAATCCACCAAACGAAATACCGAGCTGCATGTGTGAGTGGTGCATGTCATTGTCATTCCACGTATTATAAATGTATTCATTTTGTATTTTTTTTCTTTACCGATGAAAAATAATGTATGTTGTGTAATTTTTTGGACCAATATATTCGTTGATGTAATAGTCTTTTTAGATTGGTATATCTCATGTCCCATGTTGATGATGTAAGTTTAGTAATTTCGTACGAGTGAGTATTAAAAAAAACGTACTACTAATTCTTTAGGAACCAACAGTGGAATAAATATAAATGGTTGAAGGCATAACTGTATATCCTTCAATTATTGCACATCAATTTAACAAAAACCATTAATAATAAAGTTGTCTTAACAAGGACAGAATATTGCGGATAAAAAAAAAAACAAGGACAGAATATTGTACTTATCCAAAAAAAAAAGAAAAAGGACAGAATATTGCTGTCAGACCTGCTAAATTCGGAAAATTGACAAATACACCCTTAAACTCTCCCAAAAAACTACAGTAATTTATTTTGGATATCAATTGAAAAGCCAAGGATCAAAAAAAAATTGAAAAGCCAGTTGTTCTCACCTAAACACAGGTACTCATCAATTAAAAATTAAAAATTGATTTAATTGACCAGTATACCCTTCTCTTCTGTCCAAATTCATCTTCACCATCTCCCCTCCTCTCGAACTTTTCGTCGAACATCCTTCTCCGTCTTTACAGACATTGAAGGACAATATCGTCATTTCTGGAATCCTCAAAGTGTATATAAATCCTCGGTTTCTCTTAGCTTCGGTCCGAATCCCCTCTCTCTCTCTCTCTCTCTCATACAGCGTTGGATCATCAAAATTCCAGTCGGGTTTATACGAGAGAATTCATATTCTTTTCTGGGTTTTGCAACCCATTTCATTGAACCCATAAACTTATACAGTCCGTATGATTCATTTTCTGTTCTCTTCGAATTGAAATTCAAATTGGAGATTATATATAGTCCAATTCACACGGCTGTTTCCGTAGAATTGAAGAATTCCAATCCCTTGTACTGAGTCGATTTCCACGTTCTCAGTTACGGTTTTGAAAATTCGATTCCTGGTTTCTTTTTGGCTCCGTTTCTGTTTCGATTCTTCGAATTCAATTTCAATCTTAAAATTCTGCTCTTACGTCCGATTTCTGGAAAACCTTGAATTGAGGTTCATTTCCACGTTTTCAATTAGGGTTTTGAAATTTCGATACAAGGTTAATTCTTTCTTCTTCTTCTTTTTTCCTCTCATTCAAATTCAAGTCTGCAATTTGGTTCTTACCTGATTTCTTGAAAATCAAAGTATTCAACTTGGTCCAATCGACGTTCATTTTCTCGGTTTTGTGTAGGGTTTTTAAAATTCGAGGTATTTATTAAGGGTTTTTGGGCTGTTCTTGGCTTCTTATCTGTTTTCTGTTCTTTTCATATTAAAACTCAACTAAAGAATTCAACTTTAGTTGAATTGAGGTTCATTTCATCGGTTTCAATCTGGGTCTTTGCAAATTCGAGTTATTTATTTGAAGGGTTTTTGGGTCTTGAAAAGTCCGTGAAGCGCGAATGCGGTGGTTGTGAGCAGAGGGAGGGGCGTTTTAGTAAATTCGTTGGTGTGATGGATTGCGGGGTCTGCGCCGCAGCCGCCACGGGAGACTTTTGGGTGAGAATGGGCGGTGGTGGCGGAGGAGGTGGGGGGTTCAGCCATGAAAGCGAGCATGATTTGGCTGCTATGGTGAGCGATTTCTTGGAGAATAATGGTAGCAGTGGTGGGACAGATCACTCACGCTACTGTAGCAGCGATAGTGATTCTGGGCTTTGCGATCTTGCTCACCTTGCCCACAACATTTCGGTTCGTCTCTCTTTCTCTCTCTAGATTTCGGCTAAATTTTTAACGTATTTTTGTCACTTTTGTTTTTTTTTTTTTGGCATAGTAGAGTATCGCGATCAACCGAGCTAATCTCTCCCGTCCCTCTCACAGCCCTTTCCACGCGTTTGACGCGTTTGCGTGAGGTGAGGTGGCCCAAGGACAAATCGCTGCCGGGGGAAATTGACCCTGCGACCTTGGGGTGGTAAGCCCCAAGCCTAGTCAATTAACCACTGCAACCCTTTGGGTTGGTTTTTGTCCGTCATCCAGGTCAAATTTTTGGATTAACCATTGGTCTTTGACAAATGGGATCTGAAAAGTGAAAATTAATAATCATAAGCCCCCCAAAATTCACCAGGATGGAAAAATTTCGAAAAAAAGTTGTGCGCTGTCTTAAGTGTTTTCAGCTCCGTCTACTTTTTTTTTAACTTTGATCCATATTTTTGCAGCTTTCGATTCCTCTTGTCGAGATGAACAATTAATCCAAAGTCGATAAACCATACAAAAAATCACTAAACATCAATAATCACGGTGGACCAGTGGTATGCTCTGGTTTTGAGATAGGAATGTTCCACAGTTGTACCGTTAGATTGTCGGATTTCAGCTAATTTTTATTTTGTCTTAGAGATGAAATAATGGGCCTGTTTTTTTTGTCCTTTTCAAACCGGTTTCCGCTTCTTCTGATCAGCGTTGTCAAAATCCTATGATACGTAGTACAATTCGATGCTTTTACAGGGGATATCGATATGTAATCTAAAATGCATGTTAGGTTCAAATAAATTAGGATACGCCTGCGATACAATACTTGGCCTATTATGTGGTTAGCTAAAAGTAAAACCGATACGCATATTTATGTTCTATTAAATATTCTTGCAAGATTCATGATAGGTACGAATAATTTGTCTTATTAGAACATGTTATATAGTTGAAGATCGAAATTTTGTATCATCATAGTTTTTATTCAGTATGTGCAATAGAACTTGTATAATATTTTATATTGGGTATAACTATTTGTTTAACTAGTATTTATACTTGTTAATGTATATTAAGATACTTGATACGTATCCTGATAGGATAAATATGTATGAAACGATACGCAGCGCATATCCCGTTTTGACAACCTTGTTTCCAAGCATATTCTTTGGAAAATTTCATTTCTAAATTGGTTGAATTATCCATAGCAACGAGTATAAGATGCTTGGAAACTATTGGCTAATCGATAGGAAGGTTAGATTGGACCATTATGTGGAATCAGTGGACATGATTTATTAGAAGAAAGATGATAATTATGTGTTTGAAGCCACTCACAATTGTTGAAAACTTGTGCAAACTTGTCTCGAGTCATACAGGGCTGCTCTCTTTTGTTGAATCCGCAACTGAAATGTCATCTTTTACATAGTTGCTCATACTTAATTTGATTGCATTTTCTTGAAATGGAGAGAATAGCCCAAATTGAATGACCGCTCAATGATAAAGGAGGTATGGGTGCTCGATATGAAATAGGCTTTAATGACAATTTTCATCCTAGGGGCTGTGGCTGTCTTTTCGACGCCAGTTTCTTGCCTTAGTGTCATGAGTCGGAGTCCGTTTTGGAGTTCCATGTGTAACGCTCACTTACATTTATACTGTTTGGATCATGGATGGAGGAAAAGGCGAACACAAAGAGAAGTATAACTGTATAAGGCCATAATGAAGTGCAGAAAGCTAAATTTGTTACTTTTATTTCCCTATCATTTCTTTCCCGTGGGTAATTACGAAACAAACACAGGATCCAAACACAACCTTAGTGAAGTTTGCTGTTATGTTTATTAGTCTCAATGCCAGTTAAGCTTTTCGATGACTTTTTGTCAGTCTTTTAGTGTCTTTTTGGTTGTCTTCAGTGAGCTTTTTTCAACTTTGGTTTATATTTTTTTTACTTTTCCAATTCCTCTCATCGACCCGAATGATGATGTTAAAATGTAGTAAAATTAAGAGAAAACAACCAAAAAACCCGTGACAAAAAGTCACCAAAAAGTTGGCCCAAAGGTTGCTCAATTTGCATAAATACGTGTCTAGCTTTCACGCAGAATTCTTTGACTGTTAATTTGAGTGTATAGATTCTCACCCTTAATCGGTTCTCCCTCATGTTGCAGTATTACAAGCTTTCTGTGGATCAATATGAGAGTGACTTGCTGGCAGTGGTTAATTCTCTTATGCTGTCAATGAGTGGCACAGACCTTCACCTGGTCAAGTCAGGTCCTTGTAATGCCAGCTGCATTAGGTTTTCTCTTGTGAAGCTTCTAAGGCTTTCTGGTTATGATGCTGCTGTTTGTTCATCTAAGTGGCAGGGCAACGGGAAGGTCCCCGGAGGTAGGCCATCAGATGCTTTAAGGCAATTTGTATTTATTTGAGCTTGTTTGTCCAATATTGAGGGAAAATATCTCACCATCTGGAGAGGGGAAGAAACCTGACCTTATTGGCCCATAGGTTTTTTCACTCTGTGAAAATAGAAGACACCATACTAGTTTGAAACTTTGAATTGGTCATCCTTGCAGCAAGTATATATGCTCAAGTTATGAGCCTCGAGAATATCATATTGGCATCTGTTTCTTTTAGAAGATTGGCATTTTTTTCTGACAAGAGAACGGCAAATTAGTAGTCTAGTATGTCATTGTTGTAGGATTGGGGCCAAGTATTACATGGGCCGCGGATCAAAAAAAAAAAAGTATTACATGGGCCATTGTAAATTACACAAGTATCGTGGTAAACCCTTGACGCTTATGGAAGAACATGTAATCTGTGTCTGACACCCATGCTTAATTTAGATACTTGATCTTATAATTTCTACAATATTGGAGAAAAGCTGCTCACATTAGCCAGAAAGGAAGCGATTCTCACTTTTTGCATGAATGAGAACTAGAATCTTATATTTTTCCTTACTCCCATTTGATTTGAAGTACATTTTCAAATAGTAATAATAAGTTTATGTAATTGTATACAAAATGCAATTCAAGTATGTGGCCAGGAGGTGTCTCCTTACCTATACTTCACATTTGGACACAACAACAACAAAACCCATGTAGTCTCCAATCATTGGGGGCATGGGCGGGGGAGGATTGGATGCACAAAGTGGTTGCTCTCAAAATACCACTGAAACAGTGGCCCCCTATACCTGTTTTGCTACGGAACCATGCCCCCAAATCAAAGCCGAATGGCATCAGAGAGGGCTGGCCTAGAGACCCAATTCAATTTATGTGCACTTTTGGACACAAATGCCAATATTTTGGATTTAAGTTTAGGAACGTCTGAACGCTTGGAGAGGCACCGACACCTGATCCAGTGGTACCTCATACCCGAGTCCATCTAATGTAACTTGGGGCCATCTTTGTTTTGTCTTCAAAAGAAGAAATCAGGTTCTTGGTTATTGATCGTATTCTGCTTATTTATTATACAGGGGATCATGAATACATTGACGTGGTCAATTACAAAGCCAGCGGAGCCTCGGAGCGTCTAATCATTGACACAGACTTTCGAAGCCACTTCGAAATAGCAAGAGCCGTCGAATCATACGATCGACTTCTCAGCTCCCTTCCAGTTGTTTATGTGGGTTCCGCAAAGAAGCTGAAAAAGTTCCTTCAAGTTATGGTTGAAGCTGCTAGATCTTCTCTTAAGCAGAACTCGATGCCTCTTCCGCCATGGAGATCTCTTGCTTATTTGCAAGCTAAGTGGCACTCTTCTTATGAGAGACAGTTAAATCCAGATGAACTGAAAAGAACCACTTCTGAACATAAGCAGTGTATTGGACATCTCAAGAGGCTGCAATCTTTGGTCCAATCTGAAGCTGAAGTGGACCGACTTTTGAAGCCCATTAACAGTGAAAATAACCGAAGGCTGAAGTTTGAGGGGCGGAAGTGCTCTCCAATAAGGACTGTTTGATATATACGAATTCTTTGCCATGGATTGGATTATTTCCTGCATATAAAATACGTGGAAATAAAAAGGTGGAAAGGTTCACATAGCGGATATAGCAATAACACGCCATATATGGTGGAACATTTTTGTTTTTCCATCTCTATGGGGAGTTAATACGTTATTTCGTTTTCTTCTCCTGTGCCAGCGGATGCAACAGCATTGGGGTCTATGGAACTGATGCAGATTATCTAAACCTGTTACAGTGGTGGCTATCCAGACCGGGTTTGTGCTTGCTTTGCCCTGGAAGGTCGTTTTATAGATCGTGTTTTTTGTTTTTGCGGTAATCGCGAATTTGTTCCCTGCCCATAACTGTGTTGTCCACTGGTCCTTGGGAGTTTTTCCTGTTCATTGTTTCATGTTTTTTTTCCGAAATTGCATGGCCATTTTTTCCAGCAGTCGAAAGGGTTGCTTGGACAATGTCATATTGTTTTCTCTTCGCCAATATAGTTGGTTTTATTACTGTCATGTTGCTGTGAATGAAAGCAAATTCAGTGCACTGGTTCTATTAGTATCCTTTTGCTGTGAATGTTCGTTAATAAATTCCACTCCTCACCATTGCTTTGGTTCATCTCTTTTTACTTATTCGAATTCCGGTTATTTAGGCTGAAGGGCGGGCCCCTGTGGTTGCGAGCTGGAGCTGCCATTGCTTATGGCTAGAGCAATGGGAACTGCTTATGGCTAGAGCAAATGGGAACCCAGCAGAGCTGCTTATGGCTAGAGCAAATGGAAACCCAGCAGAGAGAAAAGTGAGGATACCGAGCGCTCCACCCATCACGCGGGCAAACCAACCTCCTCCTTAGCCCTTAAGATAAAATTAGAAATTGGCATGGTGCAGCATTCCTTTGCAATATGTTAGGGCATGTTTAAATTCGTGGAATTAGATATTTAATTATATGAGATCGGTTAAAACACAAAACATGAAAGATAAGAGATGCAGGACGTGCAATCTACACCCTGCTAGTTTTTAAGGAAGTAGATATAAGAGATTATTTTTTTCTATAAAAATACGCCCATGAAAAATCAAATTAATCATGTGTTAGGACATAATTGCTCATGAGTCATGTCGCTTAGGAAGGTCGGTAGTGGCATTATTAACGCGGTTCTTCCCATGAATGCTGCTTTACTCATAATTGCTCATGAGTCATGTCGCTTAGAATTAGATATTTAATTCTATAAAAATACGCCCATGAAAAATCAAATTAATCATAAGAGATTATCCTTTTTTTGACTGTCCGTTGGTCCCGACAAACGAAAGCAACAAAAATCAATTACTACTACACTCTTTATCCCCACACGCTGCCACTTTTCATTTTTAGGACAATTCCGTTCCAAAACCAACAACGTTACATTCCTCTCTCTCTCTCTCTCTCTCTCTCTCTCTCTCTCTCTCTCCTCACATAGACCAATCTCTATACATATACTCCATCATTTCCCTTCAACCAGAACCATTTCACCACTCTCTCTCTCTCTCTCTCTCTCTCTCTCTCTCTCTAAAACCATGGACACATCCACCAAAAAAAACCCACACTTGACACTCCTCATCTCCGTCCTCCTCCTCCTCCTCCACATCATCGCCGTAACCTCCATCGGTGTCAACTACGGCACCATGGGCGACAACCTCCCCCCACCACTCCAAGTCGCCCAATTCATCAAGACCCGAACCACCATCGACCGGGTCAAGATCTTCGACATGAACCCGGACATCATCCGCGCCTTCGCCGGCACCAACATCCCCCTCTCCGTCACCATCCCCAACGGCCTCATCCCCGTCCTCTCCAACCTCACCGCCGCCCGCCAGTGGGTCGGGTCCAACATCCGACCCTTCTACCCCTCCACGAGATTCGAGTACATCCTCGTCGGCTCCGAGGTCCTCCACTGGGGCGACGCCGCCATGGTCAACAACCTCGTCCCCGCCATGAGATCCATCCACCACGCGCTCGTGAAATCCAATTTCACCGCCATCAAAGTCACCACCCCGCACTCACTCGGCATTTTGAACAGCTCGCGGCCGCCCAGCTCCGCAAGCTTCCAGTTCGGTTGGCAGAAGTACTTCTTAACCCCTATGCTTGAATTCCACCGCGAAGCCAAGTCCCCCTTCATGGTGAACCCGTACCCGTACTTCGCGTGGAACCCGAAGGACAACAACTTCGCGTTGTTCAAACCTAACCCGGGGCTTTTCGACCGGGCGACGGGCAAGAACTACACGGACGCTTACGACCTGTTGCTGGACGCGGTGTACGTGTCGATGAAGAAGCTTGGGTTCGGGGACGTGGAGATAGCGGTGGGGGAGACCGGGTGGCCGTCGGCGGGGGATCCGGGGATGTGGTGGTGTACGGTGGAGAATGCGCGGTGGCATAACTTGAACGTGGCGAGGAAGGCCGGGTCGGGGGTGGGGACGCCGTTGATGCCGGGGAGGAAGTTCGATACGTTCGTGTTCGCGCTGTTCAATGAGAATCAGAAGCCGGGGGCGGCGGATGAGAGGAATTTCGGGTTGTTTCGGCCGGATTTCTCGTCGGTTTATGACATCGGGATTATGCGACAGTCTCAGGTAATAAACCCTGATTAGACTGAAATCGAATGAATTAACAAATGCAACGTGACAAATAAATTTGGTGAAATCGAGTGATTAATATTTTTTAATCAAGTTGAAGCTTGTAATTCTGTTGACGTATCTTTGCAGCTCTACCATCATCTTATTAGGTAGTAGTTCTTAATAGTACTAGTATTGTTTATTTTATTTTATTCACCAAATACAGAATAAACATTTTCTTAACTCCAACGGGTTGGTCAAGTAGACATGAGAAATCTGAGATCGTACATTTGAATCCTAGCAAGGTCAAACTTTGCAAAGCTATTGGAAGGTTTGTGTAGTTGTTAAGTGAATATTTGGCCGGTCGTTAATTTCAGAATCTTAAAATTAGTCGATGTGTGCTGAAGAGCTGATCTGAATATCGAATTTTGTTTTGAATTTTGATTTTTGGGCGCTCTTACTTTTGTATCCATTTAGGGGTTGTTCGGCAATTTGAGCCAAATGGCTTTCCCGCCAAAAAATTTTTGTCCTTATTCAAATTTTTTTCGTATC
>JAOTQK010000024.1:18643437-18653956 GCA_025642025.1 Rhododendron ferrugineum | reverse complement strand
CCTTGAGACGTGATAAAAGATTTTAGGGCGGAAAAGAATGAGATAAAAGATCTCGCTCTGGTGGCGAGATAAAAAAAAGAAAAGATCTTACCCTTGTGGCGTACGTGATAAAAAAGAGAAAAAACATCACCCTTGTGGCGTGATAAAAAAGAGAAAAGACATCACCCTTGTGGTGTGATAAAAGATTTGAGGGCGGAAAAGGATGAGATAAAATATTTTTTTCTTGTGGTGAGATAAAAGAGATCACCCTTATGGCGTGATAAAAAACTTTAGCGCGAAAAAAGTGAGATAAATGATCTCACTCTTGCGGTGAGATAAAAAGCCTATACATTTAGGTGCGCGGTCTGAATTTTCACGTAGGCGGGCTGGTACTCATTTAGGCGGACTTTGAAAAGTTATGTGAGGAAAACGATGTCGTTTAAGTACTTTGAAAAGTTCTTTTTTACAAAAGGTAAGAAAATAAGCCTTAATTACACTCACCCCAAAAAATCTTTACGTTTCATCTTCATCTTCACGCCCAAAAAGAGAGAGAGAGAGAGCAAATCCCACGACTGGTTTCCACCAGTGCCCAGTTGTTTCATAAAAATACAAAGCGCACACTACAACAAAAAATACTATTGAACGTCTACTAAATTTATTGGCTAAAACTAAATTTTTCGCTCCAAGAAAATCCTTTGGTGACCAACAACTAATTTTGATTGGCAAAAGATCTGTTGTCATTTTTTAAAATTTTTTAAACACTGTTTATATATGTTTTTTTTATATATATTTTAATATCATGTTAATTGCATTTCAAAAAATTTAGCAAATTTTAAGGAAAAAAAAAGTTTTCTCACTTTAAGAAGTAAGTATAAATATTTTTGTTTTCCGGATGTAACAGAAATTCTTGGCTGGCTTAGTGTTAAGGGCTTGGGAAATCAAGCAAGGGTGCGTGGGTTCGAAACTTGGCAATGACAAGAAAAGATGGTCTAGTAGATACAAATAAAAAGATCACGCGCAATGATTTTCCATCTCAGTTTATGGTGTGATCATTTTGAACTTTCAATGACGGTTATAAACCATGATCTAAAGTGACTTACAATCAAACCCAGAAAAGAGAAACGATCACGCTCAAGAAAACAACCACAACTTATAACCGTGATAAAAGAGAAACGATCACGCTTGTTGGCCGTGATTGTTTCTCTCTTTCAATCACGGTTTATAACCGTGATAAAAGAGAGAGACTTACAATCACACCCAGATCCACCACGGTAGCAGGAGCGTAACTGTGATCTTTATGGTTTATTGTAGTAATGTGTCCAGTAACCTAATCATTTCGTACCTCCGATAGTTCTAGTCACATGCATATAAGAGTTGCTGGCATTACATAGGTAGAGCAAGTTACCATGAGTTCAAAAAATAGAGTCAACCTCAATGACAAGAAGGGACAAACCAAGGCTTGTCAATTGGAAAATTTTGGAATCCTTAGAGCCTTTGGATGCCTTTCCAAACACCTTCCATAGATATTAGTGGTAAACATTTTCAAACCAAGCTTCATACACTTGGTTAAGTCACGGATTAACCTACAAAATTTTAAGCTGCAAGAAAACGGCTTAACAATAGTTGTCAAGCTAACCCTCAACCTTACGCGCACATAAGATCAAATGAATCAGGGAAGCAAGGTAAAGAAAATATCCATCAGGGCCGAACCCCATTAGCAATCGTCACCCTGACATCCATCTACCATAAATGGAAGAACGAGATGAAGCTAAAGCTCAATCGTAGTAGTGAGATTCAAATCCAAATGTTACGCGCCTTATGCCTAATAGTGCCTCATTCACAGGCCAATCCATTGGTAATCTCGTGTCATTACTCATTCGTAGGTAGAAAGATTGCATTGTTTGTTTCTTATAGATGGAATTAATTAATTCAAACTAATTAATGTGTTTACTGTTTAGTCCACGAGCCTTGATGAATCTTGATTGAGAAACACATAGCTCTCAAAGTAATTTTTCAGATAGTCTTTTATAAGCTTCTAAAAAATAAAATAGAAATATTGAGTGTTTCCTATTATTTGTTCGTTTTATTGATTATTGAGGCTCCTAGTCCGCTTGAAGAGAAAATGTTGACAAAACTTAAAAAAAGAAAAAGAAAAGAAGAAGAAGACCAATACGAACTTGGAAGACTGCCAGCTGAAAGGAGTTGTATCAATCCATTCGTAGATATAAATGTTCAGCTGACATATTTCTATTGGCTGCTTTAAATTGTTTTAGTAATTTGACATAATGATCGTGAAATCTCCCTGGGATATCTCTTCGGCCTTTTGAGAAGTCAAAATTTTGCTCACAGAATTGAAGCGATGTCAAATTCAGCGCGTCGTGAATGTGCTTGATGTGAACTCATCTTTAAATTTAAAGAGAAAAAAAAGGAAGTAAGGATGAGCTAATTTCACTTAAACTGCGAGGTAAATTGTAAAAAAAAAAAAAACTACTACTGACAAATACTAGCAAAAGCCTGGCAAACACAAGAATTCATATTAGATTGGAATCTTGGACAAGTTAACGATAATATGCACAACTAATATTCTACAGCCCGCAAGTGGAGTACTGAAGTGCAGTTGATGCGCGCCTCCCCCTTATACTCCCATGCATCTGGGTAGGATTCGATTTCCGTAAACACTCATCTCCCTCCTCAGGTCCCGTAGGATAGAGTAGATTATGATTAATGAATAACAAAAAAAAAAAAATCTAGAGACCCAAACATTGAGTGTAAATATACAGATACTCCATAGATATGCAAATAGAAGTGCATAGATGCTGATACAAATTTGTCTGAAACCGTCAAATATATGTTGTCGCACATTGCAATGGGTCCACCCTCATTGGACGACTTCAACCACTTTTGCGTCTAAATCTTTGCACTTTACATATATTCGTAATGTTTTTGTAGTTTAGAAAGCTACGTATAAAATTTCATTAGGAGAACCAACTCGTAGGCTACGTTTCTCTTGTCATGGTTTAGCCCAAAGAAAATACGAATTTCGAGACAAATTATTTTTAAGTTTAAATAGAAGAAATATCTTGTCCAAATTCCACAGGCTATAGGCAGAATTGTCAAGGGAGACCCACCTTAATAGATTCATTGAAAACCTAAGTTGGCCTAGTTATGACTTGAAACTTAGGGATTTGTTTCTTCCTAAGGTTTTGGATTCGAAATCTTTAATATGCTTCAACTCGTTTAGGGTCAATCTATACGGACTTTTGTTTCGGCTTTAATTGGGTTCCTCGTAAGTGAGCGGTGTGATTGGATCCCATGATTAGTTGAGTTAGATGTAAGCTGATCCGAACACCTGAGTTATATAGTATAATAAAAAAAAAAAAGGGAAAATGTTAGACCACGTTCGTTTAAAGGGTTTTAGATTTTAGAATCTAATCATTATTCTATTTTTTTTCGATCATTACTCTCATTTTTTATCTCTATCTCTCCTCAATCATTACTCATATTTTCAATCATTACTCTATTTCTCTTTACACTTATTACCTACAAATCCAAATCCAAATCTAAAATTTCAAAACGAACGGGCCTTTAGATAGAAGTGAATCTAGACCGTCCATAATCCATAAATACTTTCATGGAACTATCAAACTCCTAAAAAAAAGATTCATTAGAGGCTTGTGCCCTCCAACGATTCCAACCCAACAGTTTCCAAACTTTTAAATTATACTATACACAGTATATAGGAGTATATACTCCCAGTTCCACCACATTACATTCTAGTCAGGGAGAGGGGAAAAAAGAAAAGAAGTTTTTACCTTTTAGAGAGAGAGAGAGAGAGAGAGTCGTGAATAGGAATTAGGAACTGGTCTCTCTTTCTTTCCATTGAGCATTGTGTCGGTTTATATAAAGGCCGATACAATAACAAGGTAACGTTTGATTCTTCTTCTTCCCCCACCTCTTTTGGCCTCCGGGAACCTTCCTTTCTCTCTCTCCCCTCTCTCCTCACAGGTTCTCTCTCTTGGATGGCTTCTACGTCACAAGCAAGCCTTCTCCTCCAGAAACAGCTCAAAGGTACACAACCAATTCTCGATTGCTAATCTTGCTTATGGGTTTTGTTCGCAAATTCTAATAATTGATTGGATCGGTGTTTTATCTGCTTGTAGATCTCTGTAAACACCCCGTCGATGGCTTTTCCGCTGGTTTGGTTGATGAAAGCAATTTATTCGAATGGAGTGTCATGATTACAGGACCCCCTGATACTTTATAGTGAGTTCTCAATTGATTTGTTGTCTAAAGTTTTAATCTTTTACGTGTTGGGCTTGATTGAATGCGAAGTTTTTCTCTTTGGGGTTTTTGGTTTATAAAATAGATTGAAGGGGTGTAGATTGTATGTTTAGCATCTGGGTGTTTGGGTTTATATCGATTCAGCGCTTAAAGGTTTTTTTTTTTTTTTAATGTTTAATCCGTATTCATTTAGTTTCAGGGGCCGTGATTGTTCGAATGTGTTGTTTGCTTTTATGCATTTTTGGTTCATTGATTTAGACGAAGAGGTTCTGATTAGTTGTTTGGGTTTGGATGGTTGTCTGTCATCTGATCCCAGTGATGTTATCTAAAGTTTAGATTGTTTGCTTTGCGTTTTGGCTTATGTTTTAAAAGGAAGGGGGTTAAGGAATGCATTTGGGTTTTGGTTTTGGATTGTTTTGGATTGCTTGATTCGAGTGTCCTAGACTCCTAGTCTAAAGCAAATAGTTTTTTGCGTTCTGGTTAGTTCAAGGGACTTGATTGTTTGAATGTGATGTTTGCTTGTTTTTGGTTTTTTGCTTATACATAGAATGAAGGGATATCGATTTCATGTTTATCCACCTGGGTTTGAGTTTTGGATTGTTTCAGATTATCTGATTCTAGTGTTTCTGTTTGAAGTTTGGATTTTTATGCATGAAATTTAGTTTGGTGGACGTGACTGTTCGAATGTAATGTTTGCTTATTTGGGTTTATTATTGAAGAAAAGTGAAGGGTTCTAGACTATATTTATATGTTTGGGCTTGGGTTTTTGAATTCGTTTGGATTATCTGATTCTCGTGCTTTTGATTGTTGTCAGATTTGAGTCATGTGCTGTTCTGGGCATTAACGTGTTCTCTTTCATTACCTAAATCTTGCAGTGAGGGAGGATTCTTCAATGCCGTCATGACCTTCCCATCCAATTACCCGAACAGCCCTCCTACAGTGAGGTTTACCTCAGACGTATGGCATCCAAATGGTATTATTAAGTTCATTTATTTATTGAGTTTTATGCACTTCGGTTGTGTTCAATTCATGGGGATCAATGTTCATCATCACTTTTGGTTCCTTGTCAAATGCTAGAATGCATATTACAAATGTGATCACTATTCACCATTTTAGGTGAATGAGCGGTCCATTGGAAGTTGGAATGCCAAGGAATCATGATGACATTCATCAGTCCATCAAATCAAACACTGCCTTATTGTACTTCTATATCTGATCAATTGCTCAACATTTGATGGATGAACTGCAGTGTACCCTGATGGAAAAGTTTGCATCTCAATTCTTCATCCACCTGGGGATGACCCGAATGGCTATGAACTTGCAAGTGAGCGTTGGACACCAGTTCATACGGTATAGTGGAATATTGATTATAATCTTGTTCTTGCTTCATGCGATATAGACGCCAATTGATTTTATTGCTTTGTCGTGGTCATGCTGTTCATGTTTCTTTCTTGCATAATTTTTTTTTTTCACAAGATTTATTTAGTGTAATATATGGTTGTTTGGTTGTTTGATTGCTAGTTATTGTGCTTTAGCCTGTTAGATCTGCCGGAATCTGATTATATCTGTACTTCCTCGTACAAATAAGTGTACCAAGTAATTTGGATGACTTGCGGGTTATGTGATTCATTCAGTAGTTAGTTATTGCTCACTTTGCTTTACTTTTGTTGGCGTGTGCACTATAACTTGCATAGGTAATTTGTGTTGACCCCCAGCCTTGAGGGTGTAAGTGAGATGGTGCAGTGGTTTCAATTGTGCAATACTCGTGGTTTGCAGTGGGAAAGGAAAATGGTAAAGATGAGTGCATTTACAGTTGGACCAGATAAGTTGGTGATGGTCAAGTGTAGGAGGAAAATATTGAGAATTTGGGCACAATAAGCTGTGGAGTGACTGTGCCACTGTGGGATTCAATTCAGGTGCTTGTTTCTAACCCAAGCACAACTCTAGTACAGAAGTATCTGCTTGAGTTGGGAAGTGATTGTATTTTCTTGTTGTAATTCTACACTGCGTCCAAGGGGGGCACGGAATATGGGGAGCATTTTGATTTCGCAGTTATCATTTGCGTAAACTTCATTTTGCTGGTAAGGTAGGTAGTATAGATTGCAAACAATGAGCCTGGACGTAAGTAGCTTACCTTTTTTTTAATGTCTGTTTTTAGGTGCAAAAGGTAGAACAAAGTAGTTTGCAAAGAAAAGAAGACGAGAAAAGGATATGCCACAATGGAAACTTATTGCTATACTGATTAGATGTGTTCAGACCTGTTTAATTGTTCTCTCAGTTATGAAGGCCGAAGAACAAACTATTTATATCCTCATTCTGACTTTTCTGTGGCTTTATTTGGAGAAAATAAAAGAATTGTTCACTTTGCTTTTGTGATGCATAAATTGTTTCACACCACAACTTAGTTTTCTGTTTTTTTGGGGAGTGACTAGTTTTCTGTTTTCGTCCCCTAGGATTTATATATTTTTGCAGTCATTACCTAAAGGTGCTTTTTCGTTCAACACTGCTTCACGACTTGGGCAGTATTGAAAATATACTTTCATGCCTACTATTGTTATGTGGACTTTCTTAATCTTCCCAATGTACCTTTGTGCCCAGATACGACAAGGGGAAGACTAGAGGATGTTTTTCTGACTCTCGTACCCGTCTAGAATCTAGACAGTTATACCCATCCAGGCACTTAGGCTAGATCCTTCAAATTCTAAATGATGTTTGGAGAATGAGAAACACACTCAACCTTACTTGTATCAGAGAGAGTCTCATTTTGAGCGTGAATGCCACCTCATTTCAACATCTAGGTGTTGCTGCTTTTACAACAGTCCACGATTGCGCAATTTGTACCATACTAATATCCACAACGTGCCTGTGTTCGCATATCAAAATTTTGGATATCCTAGGACCAATGGTTTGAGGAGGTCCAACGCTTGAACGCCCATCTGCTCCACATAATTATAATTGAGAGGTCCCATGACTGCAATGCGGGTTGGTTGAATGGTATTTTTTTGGTCGTGTCCTTTTTTTGCCGATCTTATTTATATGCTTAGATACTTGATTTTTGGTCAATTGTGGTGTAACAAATTAACAACTACAAAGTAATCCGATTAAAGGGAAACTGGAAACCACTCTATCATGGGTACCACTTGTACGATTTCCCAGGTTTCAGATGTAACTGTTTACTGTATATCTTCACAGTGACTTGTTTATTACAAATGCTAATTCACTATGGAAGCCTATAACTCTTAATTCATTCATCTGGAGCTTCTTTTGGCCTTTGGTTTTTTCTCTTTCCTATTCTGTTTGGTATGGGCTTATCGAGTACAAATACTATTTGCAGGTTGAGAGCATAGTTTTGAGCATCATATCAATGCTTTCAAGTCCAAATGACGAGTCTCCTGCGAATGTGGAAGCTGCAGTAAGTGTCTATAGTCTCTGTTTCCTTTCAGCTTTCCTTCCTTTCTCTTCTCTTGGGGTGGTGACTGTTTTTAAGTAAACACTAGTATTATGATTGGTTTCTTTCATTTTCATGGACTTAACGAGACCATCCATGATTCGTGTATCCGACCCAAATGGATATGGGAAGACTTAATTGGTTTGGTTAGACTGATTTTATTCTGTTTTTATATGAAAGATAATCTGACTTATATTTGTGTTCCCTTTTGCATTGCTTTACATGCTTGTTTTCGTTTCAACCCCAGAATGCGAAATGTTGATTTCTGTTAATTGGTTAGTTATGTTAGGGGTGTAAATGAGCCGAGCTGCTCATGAGCAGCTCGAGGCTCGGCTCGAGAAAAACTCGTTCAAGCTCGACTCGGTTGTTAAATGAACAAACTCGAGCCTAACTTTTGAGCTTGCCAAATAAACGAGCCGAGCTCGAGCTACCAACTGCTCGACTCGAGTTGTCTCGCGAGCCTATATATACATAGTATATATCTATATATTATATAAATGTGTATGCATATATATTAATTATGTGTATTTTCTGTGTTACATATGGCTGCCAAGTGTCAATTCATAGTTCACAACCGTGTGATGCATGTAAGAAGAGAGAGGGAGTGAAGGCTTTATAGCCAAAGGAGTGGCTGCTGGTTTCATTTTTCTTCGATGTGGGACAAAGTTAAATGCTAAGAGTGCAAATCTGAGGTCCCAACATCAGTCCCACATCGAGCAGATTACACAAGCTGCCTTCGAGGGAGTCTTATAGATAGTGAGCATATCTTGTGCGAGCCGATCCCGAGCAGTCCAAAACTCTACTCGGCTCGATTACAGCCCTAGTTATGTACAAGATTACACCTCTGTTTTTTCTTTTTTGAATTTTTTTCCCCATTTCCTCTACTCTGACGCGGTGTTTTCTCATTACTGAATTGCAGAAAGAATGGAGAGATAGAAGGGATGATTTCAAGAAGAAAGTCAGTCGATGCGTTAGAAAGTCGCAAGAGATGTTGTGATACTGCATCTGCACCTCTTTCGCCAACTTTTGTTATGCCGAAAAGACAGTTGTGTTTCAAAGCGTGCAATGGGAGTGTGGCTGTCGACCAGACTATTTATAGTGTCATCTATGTAGAATTCCGCAAAGTTATCATCCTCCATCCATTATCTATGTTCCTTTTGGACATACAAATTTCGGATATTTAATGTTGAAGTGCATCTTTTTTGTGTTGAACTTTGTGATTGTATTAACCTTATTCTTGCTAAACTAGTAATACCCTGGCTGATGAATCACTTTCATTTTTTTGAGCAAACTGATAGTTCTGAAACAGCTTTGATTTCTCATATTTATTGTACTCCAAGGCTTGTTTGATATGTACATGGCAGCTGTTTTATGTTTATGTATTTGTCCTTTGATAGTGTAGCAGTCATGTGTGTTTGGAAACAATTATTTTTGTGAAGACAAGGGATATGATTGATGTTTGAAGTGTTTGATTATCTTTTTGTCAAAAAAGTTTAATTAATCAATCGTCTTGACAAGATAATCAGAATAGTAAAAAATTTATTCAGTGGCACGGAGATGCAATCATGTGGCAACGACAGCCTCCCCATTAATCATGCTAAAGAGACGCAACTTGCGCACATTTACACATTTGCGCGGGACTTCCAAACCGGAAGGTCAGTTTACACAGACTTTAGTGCACAGATCTTGATACAGATGTATATATGTTTTTTCATTATTTTGTGGAGTTTACATGCATCGGACGGTTCTGAACACATTTGCGTCCGGATTTGAAAATCTTTGTATGTAACACTGTTCCTCCGAATGAAAGATGTGGGGAGTATATATTCTGTATTCATCATTATGTTTTCCCTCATGCAGTATGCATCATTATGTTTTCTCTATGGAGCTTTTGACTCCTCCTCATGTGCCTAAAATGAGAATATATCTCATGGCTGTCTAATGAAAGCATTTTATCACCAGTTTTCTGTGTGTGAACTGCAGGATTTTGTGCAGTTGTGTGAATAAGCTTTGAGTTAGTGCTGGTCAATTAACATCGAGTTAACGGTTTGGATTTTGAGAGTAATGAGTAAAGATAGATAGATAAAAAAAATTTATTAAAGACCATGCTCGGGGGTTTTGAGACCCCAAAACGAACAAGGCTAATGTACTAAACCAACAAATTTGGGGGCCATCAAACAACAATGTTTATGCTTAAAAATTGCAAGGGCTAATGTGAGCCTGACCCTAGCATTATGCTGAGAAATACACTTTGTCTTTGACCTTGCTACAAAGAACTCCCTATTTGTTTTAGTACATCCCATGAGGGAGACTATGTCACAAATGGTATAAGCCTGCATGACTACGAGACCGACTGGTATAAGTGTTGTGTGGAAGGGCTCTCGCTTAACGGATCAAAGTTACGCCGGGGATAACAGGCTTATGTCTCCCTAGCAGAGCTCTTATATATAGACGGAATTGTTTGGTACCTCGATGTCGACTCATCCCATCCTGGGTTGAAGAAGGTCCCATGGGTTCAGATGTTTGCCGATTTAGTGGTACGTGAGTTAGTGAATGGTTGAATTGGTACCTCGGGATTAATCAGGGGGTGAGAAAGCTAACCCGAAGATCAGAGTTGCTTTTTAGATAGAAAGGACAGTCATTTAGACCACTTAAAAAATGACAAATCAAAGATAGGCCCCTCCCCCTTCCCATGCTGTCATTTAAAATTGCAAAAGAAAAGAAGTATATATACCAGAAAGGCTATGGGTACAGAAATTTGGTACATATTTTGTACATAGATTTTTTGTGGGGCCCACTACGGGTCCCACA
>JAOTQK010000024.1:18614120-18625059 GCA_025642025.1 Rhododendron ferrugineum | reverse complement strand
GAGAGAGAGAGAGAGAATCATTTGCTTAAAAAGAAATATAAATCTGTCATTTAGTTTAGGACCCATGGAAATAAAGTGCGAAATCGGTTTCCCTTCCTTGAAAAATCCAAGAATTGTATTTGTTTTTTTTCTTCTTGAAATTCAGGAATTGTATTCATCCAGGTGGAGTGGTATTTAGATATTCTATTTATGTACAGAAGGAAACTAATTATAAGAGGACTCGTTATTTTGCAGCTCATCAATCCTGATGTGAAGATCATAAGTGTGGAAAATACGCCGGATGATCCCCGCCAAAGGAAGCCAGACATCACAAAGGCAACAGAACTGTTGGGTTGGGAACCAAAGGTCAAGTTGCGCGATGGCGTTCCCCTCATGGAGCAAGATTTCCGCCAGCGGCTCGCTGTCCCTAAAAGGGTCTGAACTTGGCAATTGTCCACAGCATCAGTCCCCAAGGCTATGAAATTTCCCAGCTGAGCTTGAGCATGGCTTTTTTGTGCCTTCTTGTTTTTAGTCCTTTTCTTTCCTCCTAAGATGTCGTCATATGCAATAAATTTTTCATCATCTCCTCGTGATTTTGATAAGAAATATGACCTTTGTTTGATTAATATAAGGAAGAGAAATTGCTCTTCACTTGCTCGAGTCAATAATAATTTTCATTTCTCTGGTTCACAAATCACAAAGAAGCTTCTTGTTCTCTTTTGGCTGTCCACCAGTCTTATTAAAACACGATATAAACTCTTTTTCCAGTTATGATTTTTTTTTTTTCTACAACTCAGTATCCGGTGATCGCTCAGTGGAATCCGGGAGCTAATTTGCCGTTCACTAGCAGGGGCAAATCAAAGTCAAAACAAAGCCCAATACAAACTGATCCGACATAAGAATCGATAGTAAGCAAATGAGAGTCAAATTCCAGGTCAAAAGCTTCCACCTTTTCAAGTTATTGTCAGTGATGTAAATAGGGGATTCTAATTCCTGCACTATATACATCTGTTTGGACGATGATTTCTTAAAAGATTTATGGAGAAAAGGAAAAATGTAAACAAAATAAGGCAATGGAGTGGAGAAACTTTTATTTCTTATAAAGTTAATAATTGACATGAAATTAGTTGAAAAGGTAGTGAACTAATGTGGTTACAAGCAACAGGGATCAGCTATAGAAGAATGTGTGAAAATGGTAGGAATCTGTTATCAAGTTGGGAAGAAAAAAAAAAAACAAATAAGCAAGAAGAACCAAACCTAAAACCAAAATTGCTAAGCCTCTGCCAGAGACTGAGTTTGAGCTTGAGGTATCCTTCCCTTCTTTTTACTGGCTTTCTTTTTCAATTCACCCTCATCTTCCCCTTCCATTGGGATTTCAATCCTCGCAAAGACGGGCTTCGGTTGAGCCATGATCTGACCGCCCTTCAGCCCACCCCATTTTGTGTCATCCTGAAATTAGTAAGAAGTCATTTAAAATTCTGGTACAAAAAGATGTTGACGATGTTACACGCGCTCACACACACACACAGCGCGCACGAGAGAGAGAGAGACCCAGGTAGCAGCATTGAACTGATCCTCGGAGTAGCCAAGCTGGGTATATATTCTCTGGCATAAGCTCGGTGTAATAGCGCTTAAAGCAATTGCTATAATCCTCATTGCCTCCAATATGATGACAAGGTCCTGTTCCAAAACCACGTATAAGACCTCCAATAGCAACAGCTGGCAATCAATTTAGGATACAGATACGAATTTGAGGTCTTTGCATTTCAGTTGTGGCAAATTGTTTGCAAGATATCATAGAAGCAGGAAGCAAGAGAGACCTTTGCAGCAGCTTCAGAAGCAGCACCGCCTTGCTTAAAAAGAGACCAAGGGGCATGTTCGTCGATGTACAAGTTCCCAGCATTACCAATCTCTAGCACCGCCTCACATGCTGATGATAGCGAGAGATTTTCATATTGAACACGAGCTTTCTCAACCTACAAAAGGAGAGTGACAAGTTGTAATCAACTGGGAAAAGTGAAAAGGAAAGGTTCGAGCTGTCAAATCCAGGAATGATCCTTAATTCCTGCGACTCAAACCCGAAAACCTGAGTTTATACATTTGGGCAATAACTTTTTGCCATACCCATCTCTAGCTCTAAGTATGATGTGCAAAAAAATGGAGATCACTAAATTAGGCAATCATACAGTACAATCCGGATACCATCTCTCTGGAGATGGAAATAGAATGAATGCGAGGCATTTAGCTGTTGAGCGTCACATTTTTCTTTGAAAGTCAGGGACAATGAACACCAGGGCACCCAGCAATCACATGGAATTCAGTTTCACCCTGTAAGTTAATTACCAGATCAGAGGAATGGTAATGGGAAACGATTTTTGCACTTCACCGTTTTATAATTGCATTCCAAAATTTGTCTTCTAGTGTGCTCCAAAAATTTATCCTCTCTGAACAACAGTGTTGTGTCATGTGTAATTTTAAGCACTAAAAGACGAACTCTGGAGTGCATTTATAAGAAAGTGGATCGCAACAATCATTTCCCTATACTATGGTTATTGTAGTCATTTCGTGGAAAACAATCTACGCAGCTTGCCCTGGAATTGAAATAAAACAGCTACCGGTGTCATGGAAGCTCAGGTGATGGGTCTCTCATCTGTCTATGATTGCATGAATGTCCTCGATGAAATTTTCTACTTGAAAGAATATATACAACTGCCCAGATTAGAAGTATGAAGTCAATCTACTTGAACAAAAGCTAAACAAAATATTTCAAGCAAAACTTACCAGCTTCTCCACAGTGTCCTTGAACGCATTTCCTTCAGCTGCGATAGTTGAATCAATAACCAATGTTGATTGGCAATTCTTTTTCAAAAGCCCCAGCGTACGGTTAAGGAGATTTCCTGCTCATAAAAGTAAGACTTATGCATCCCCCTACTTCAGTTTCAGAATTGACCCTAAATGAATGGCAATATCTAACTTCTATTGTGGACGCTAAAGGTAGAAGTACCTATTGTATTGGCAAGATGTGCATTGACAATATTGATGAAACGGTCCTCTGAGTAGTCTCCATCATCACCAAATTCCACCTCCCTAAGGAAGAAGTACCTGACACCATCAGACCCAAACCTTTGCACCAAATCATTTGGTTCTAGAGTATTCCCTAGCGACTTTCCCATCTTCATGCCATCCTAAAATTTGAAAATAAAAAGCATTGCTGCATGAAATGAAATGAAATAGGCATATGAGATAAAAATAATGAAAAGATTCATACTCATATCCTATTGTTCATTGAAAAGTTGAAGAGAAATATTTTTTGGTGAGCCTTTCACAACTTAAAGCAATCTTAGGAAGACTTTCCATTTAGTTATAGGCCAGATAGCTTAAAAAAGTTAGTACCCACTGCGCAAGTCTCTTGCTTATAGCACTCCATAAATAAATGAGATCGTAAAATTGCATTAGTTACCTTTGTTAAGAATCCATGGCCAAACACCATCTTAGGAAGGCTTAGACCAGCCGACATTAACATAGCTGGCCAGTATACTGCATGAAAACGCAATATATCCTGCAGAATAACATCATACTTCAGTTCAATAAACATAGAATAGGTAAAAGTTGGAATAATGGCAAGATGAACTGAAATATATGGACTAATTTAAAGTCCTTTAGAAAGGGCAGAGTATTGATAAAAAAAATAAAAACCTAATGGAACCAAACAAATGAGGAAAGCAAGAGAGGAGAATTATTTCGTTGTTATACATGGTCTCTCTTTCAATCATCAGGGACATGAGTTCGGTATAGAATCATGTAAATGGTTTCACCAGTAGTGGAAGAATAATATAAGACAAAACCATATCCCAGTACTTTTAACTGCTGGAACAAGAATTGCAAAACCTTATGGAAACCTGAATTGAAATTCCAATTCAACTGACATGTTTTCCCCCATAGAAGAACAAAGGTATATGTGAATGGAATAAAACTGTTTGAGCTGATATATGTACAAACTTAAAAAAAACTCTTTGAGCTCAAAAAAACAAAAAAAAAGCATACATATTTCAAAAACTCCAGAGCCATGAAAATTATGAAAAGGAAATTGAGCCATTTAACAGAATCTTGTGAAACTCCATCATATAAAACAGCAATGAATAATTGGGACGAACATCAACCAGAAAACAGTACAAATGCTATGAAACCCATCAAATTTCACTCCAGTTCCAAGTTTTCATAAAATGACAATCAACTGCATTAGCATCGCGAGCTTTTTTTTTTTTTTACATAGGATTTTCAAGAACTAATCAACTAAGTTGTAGTGATGTTGTGAAGCCATTGCATCAGATTTGAAAGGAATGAAACCTTGTATGATGCATAAGTCACTGATTCACAATAAGCATGTTTGTTGATTTAAAGGATCCAGTGATACCAAGTTACCAACATCCTATCCAGATACAAGTAAGCGAAATCTCATACCTTCCCAATCAGGTGTAATGAAGCAGGCCAACCTGAAGAAACTGCAGTTTGTAAAGTAGCTTGGCCCTTCTCCTCCATGAGTGCAGATATATATCTGCTTAACAAAGAAAAAGAGTTCAATAGAACAGCTATAAACAATCTGTGATTGACTGGATAATTATTTGAATTTACACCATTTTACATGGTCATATCCTGTGATGCAGACTTCAGAAAACATAGTTATCAATTGTTATATCCTGTGATGCAGACCACAGAATTTCGTGTCAATCATATTAACATTGAACGACAAAGAACTCGAAAACAAACATTACCACTCAGTTATTAAAATAAAATTAAAAAAATGCAAGAAAAAATTGTGTGCGCGTGCCTGTCCATGTATGTGTGTGTGCGCGCGCGCGCGTGTGTATGAGAGAGAGAGAAGAGAGAGATCAACAAATGCCAGATGACAACACAGAGTCAAGTCATTGGTGCAAGCCTGTCTGAGTTTAGATGTGATAAGGAGATAAAAATCAGAACAGAATACCTACACTAACTGGAAGTCTCTCTTGCTTACAGCAATAACTGATTCTGAAGTACTAAAAGAAGAAAAACTTTACCCCAGTAAAGCATCAAACCAAACATAAATGGTTTGCTTATCCTCGTTAGGAACCCTGATTCCCCAATCCACTGATGCTCGGGAGATAGAAAAATCTCTCAGGCCACTTTTGACCCAACCTTGCACCTGAAAAAGGTGTATGTCATAAATTATAGTATCTAGCAAGAAGCTGAAGCTACTAAATCAATCTTGTAGCTAACTGTAAACGGATGGTCATTGAGTTCTTATTAAATGATGCAATAAAGAGACACATATCTTCAGATTTTCTGCATAAAAATATATAAAACAGCAGCATTACCTGATAAAAGGTTCAAAATAGGGAAATTTAAAAAAACAAAGATGCAAATATTCTCCTTCTCACCTCATTTAAACGAGAAGAAGGTTGAACAAAATCCGGATTTTGTTCTAAAGTCTCTTCCAACTTCTTTTGATACTTTGAAAGGGCAAAAAAATAATTGTCCTCTTTCCTCGCCACACATGGCTTTAGGTGAATCGGGCAACAGTTGCTATCCAGCAGTTCTTTCTCATCCTGCAGAGTTTACAGAGCAAGAGATAGCATTATAGATGCAAACTACGGTAATTAAAAGCAACTTAAACACTAAAACACACAAGTAATTATGTGGGTGCAAGCTAGCTAGCTAGCAACAAACAAAGAGTCATTCATATCCTAAATGCCATAAACAAGTAATTGTAATACGAATGTAACGAGTAGCAGGGAAATAAGACTTAAAAGAATGCTATAATGCCGTGAACAATAATTTGAAAAGAAAAAAAAAAAGAAGAAAAAGATCATATCACCATTCATTATCTTTTTGCGAAGCAAATTACCACCTTGTACTCCTCGCAGTTGACACAATAAAGTCCATCGTAATCCGCACGGTAAATGTCGCCATTGGCCAAAACCCTCATATAAAACTCCTTCACAATAGCTTCGTGTCTGGGACTAGTTGTCCGAATGAACTTGTCATAAGCTATGTCCAACTACAAACGACAAAGTGTGTAAAGGGGGGAAAAAAAAAAGGTAGTGTTACAATAATATCTCAACAAAGAAGCAAATAAGTTTGATGTTAATACTATTCCTTAAGCCTGGAGAAATACATCTTCCCATAGTGCCTTGTAAGCTTGTGAAATGACATCACAGTGTTCATTTGGGCTGGAACCACAGGCAGCTGCAGCAGTAGCAATCTTCTCCCCATGCTCATCCGTGCCGGTTATGAATATTACTTTCTTTCCTAACAGCCTCTGCAACAATAACATAGCAATAAGAATAAGCCCTTCCATGTCACTGCCCTTGTCAAACATTTCTATTAACCCCTAACACAAGAACTTAATTTGTCTTGGTCCACATGTTCAGGATCTATGGCTGTATGAGAAATAATCCAAGCACCATAGAAATCTGAAGGTCACAGCACAAAAGTTAGGGAATTCACCAAGTATCATGTTGACAGCAAAGTTTATGACCCAAAAAAAAAAAAAGGTTCTTCTCCAAACAATTCTCAGCAAACAAGTTTCGAAAACTATCCTCCAATAAAGTTTCTAAGAAAAATTCTACATAACTGATTCTGAAAATGAAAACCAAACATTGATGCTCTTTTGGCACCTGATAAAGGCAGGAAAATAACAACAGAAGTTACAACTCTAATGTTCTTACGAAATGCTCTACAAACTGACTATGAAAACAAAACCCCTATCACACCCAGAGTTATCATAATTTTCTAGCACAACAATTTGGCATATTTGCGGGAAGCCGGGAACCAAGCAAACCTAACACGTGACCTTCATAACTTTACTCTCTTTTAACCCCAAGGGTTAGCCTGACGGCCAAGGCTTAGGACTTCGGTTTGCTCTCTACCAAGGTCCAACGTTCGAAACCTCCCAAGTGCTGCATGTCACCTCTTATGGGGCCGGTCCATACAATACTTTACAGCTTTTATTAGGACTCTCAGCTAGTGGACGGTGGGAGTGAATCCCAGGGATGAGTCGAGTTGTATGTAAGTTGGCCCGGACAACTTGAGTCATTAAAAAAATAAAGACCTTTACTGTCTTTTCACAAATATCAACTTCTGTCTTCTTTTTTTCTCGGCTACCAAACAGGGAGTACCGGATAAAAGCCCTAAATTCTTAACCCCGAGCCAAATTAAGAATGAATTCAACATCAATCAAAAAGAGAACAAATAAGGTAGTGTTCATTTCACTCTCTTTTAACCCCAAGGTTAGCTTGGGACTTGGGTTTGCTCTCTACCAAGGTCTCACATTCGAATCCTCCCAAGTGCTATCACCTTTTATGGGGCCGGTCCATACAAGACTTTTCAGCTTTCATTCGGACTCTCAGCTAGTGGAAGGTGGGAGTGAATCCCACGGATGAGTTGAGGTGCGCGTAAGTTGGCCAGCTTGAGTCATTAAAAAAGAAAGACCTTTACTATGTTTTGCCAAATATCTACTCTTGTCTTTTTTCTTTCTCGGCTACCAAGCAGGGAGGGAGTAGCAGATAAAAGCACTAAATTCTTTAAGCCCTAGGCAAACTAAGAATAAGAATGAATTCAACGAGAATCAAAAAGAGAACAACAAAGTGACCTGAAAACGGGCAATGGCGTCGGCGGCGATGGTGGTGTAGGCGCTGCCCATGTGGGGAGGGGCATTCACGTAATAAAGCGGAGTTGTGATGACGTAAGGCTCCGCGGTTGGGAGATTACTGCTCGTGCAGGTGCAGTAGAGAGCTCTTCGGGACGAAGAAGATGAGATTAGATTGGAACGAAAGTGGAGACGATTCTTGAGATTGTGGAGTCCTTTGGTATTGATGGGGCGTAGAGGAGATGATAACAACCAGAGGCTGTTTTGTATCGACAACTGTATTCGTGTAGCCATTGCTGCTTCTCTCTCTCTCTCTCTCTCTCTCTCTCTCTCTCTCTCGGAGAGAGGAACAAGGATAGAAAGTGATTACGTACTTTCAGTTGCAGACTTGCAGGTGTGTTCACCCTATACTGTATTTTTGTTGGTATATTTTTCCATTTTTCTTTCAATATTTTACTAGTTGAATTCCCGTTTCATTTTTTTGGATTAAGGCCTTTTTTGGAATTCAAATGGATCCGAGCCGTTCATCGCCGGTAAAAATATTTTTTTGAATTCACGTTTTATTTTTAAGATTAAGGCCTATTTCAGCTAATCTTTTATCTTATATATTAGCTACCTATATTAGTTTTTTTTCAAATACTCAAGGCCTCATTTTTTAAATTCACTTTACGCCTCCATAATATTAGGGCCGGCCCTGTTCATACCTTTATCCGTGCACACAATCTGTGTTATTCTGTGTGTGGGTAGCAGCACTTCCACAGTTCCACGATTCTACCTACAGTGTCAAGAGTTGCCGTGCTCGGTGCAACTTTTGACACTAGTAATTAACTTATTCCGAATAATTTTCTGAATTTGTCTTTATTCAAAAAAAAAATTGTTTTTGTTAGTTTTACGCCAAACTTTTATGTGATATGGGTGAATAACGAGAGGAATTGGAAAAATAAAAAAATTTAACTTTTACCCAAATATTTTGAAAAATATCCAAAGAAAAGCTCAAAAAGTCAGTTTTTGGATTTTTTCTTGAATATTTTCCAAAATACTTGTTTAAAAGTCAAAATTTTTTACTTTTCCGATTCCTCTCGTCCTTACTCACCCGTATCACATAAAAATTTGGCATAAAACTAGCAAACGCAAAAAAATAAATTGAATAAGGATAAAACCAAAAAATTGTGGTACATAAATTAATCATTAACGTGAATGGGAGACTTATTGAGTTTTTTTTTATTTTGTTTTTGTACCTTGTATATTTATTTTTCTTTCTTGTTTCTTGCTCTGCTTCCCTATCTTGCTTTAAGTGGAAAGAAATGCAAGGCCATCTCAACCAGAGGCAACAAGAAAGTACATAGTTTGGCTAAATGATCAACGCGGGCTTTATATGCATTCGAAAAGGTTTTAAAGACTACGAATTAGCGGAAAAATGACGGCCCAGGACGTGTTTTGATGATTAATACCCGTGAAAGACAAGCTAAGAACATTTGTTAATGCTGAAAATGTCCTTGGTAGGTATTAATTATCAAACACGTCCTTGACCGTCATTTTCCCCGAATTAGCATATAAACGAAAAGGAAGCGGATAATTCTCCCCTTAATGGGTTTGTTCGTTGGGTTGGGCTAATAATGATCGTGGACTTGTTTACAGATTGATTACACATTCTGAAACTTGCCTAAGCCTAACGCGTGTTTAAAAAAAAATGGAAAGCTGGTATTTATCTGTAAATGAAGAAAGTGGCCGGGTTGCTAAAGAAGATCACGTATTCATTACTGGCCTACAACAATTCATACAATCATGAATCATAACATTCACAGTTGCCCCAAAGCTATTAAAAAAGGATTAAGCTACAACCGCTGAGACAATGTGAACTATCATGGCCGCTGTAAAAAATAGTGTGAATTGTTATTCTGGTCACAAATTTTCACCGCGATGAAACTTCTGTCAAGGTTGCACGAAGTAAGATTATTTGTTAAGTAATCTTAAGTCTTCAAAGATACGTAAACGAGTTCAAGAGAAATGTTACATATTATTAGATGCACAACAAACAAACAAAAAAACGAAGATCAAGGATGCGTCATTAACGTACAAACGTTAGTCTGCATTACTTCCATAGGCACAAAACACAAAGGAAGATCAGAGTAGGTAAGATTTTTCCCCTTCATTCCTCACACCAGATACAAGATATTTCTCCCCTCATCCTACAAACAAAAGAAGAAGACGATGATAGTAACGATGGTGACTGATTATTGTCTATTGATTGCAAGTAAAATGCTCCCGGCGCATACTTAAAAGACATACCTTTCATTTCCCTGCTTCATTGTACCATATCATATAACACATCAAGATACACATTGGGGCATGTTGCAAGGATCATATATGATAAAGATAAAACAGAACACGCGAAATGAGTATGTAATACTACACAATTACGCACTCATTTCTCATTCTTTATGATCAGAAGTCTAATTTACAAGGCGGGTGTTGTTCGAGGTTTATGAACTTGTATATAGTGTTTGGTGGACAAATCAAATTAGCTTGATCGAGAAGATTAATAAAGCGGCATTAAGAGAATATGTGTGTGTGTGTGTGTGTGAGTGTGATTGAGAGAGTGCCAACGCATGCTTGTCGACATGGTTGAGTGCAATTTTTACCAAGACTTTCTATGTTTGCACTGGTGCGGACGTCTAACCAGGATACAACAAGGATAAGAGAATCGAAATATCAAATATGTGTCTTAAGCCCCTACCAAGATTGGGCACTGGATTTGTTAGCTAATTCACATGACCGGATAACGATTTGCTAGCTTCGCACAACAGTCTATAAGACTTTTCCATTTTTCCAAATAAATTTGAACGATTGCTTATTTGGATGAGTGATACATGGTCATTAAGGAGGCCGTATATACAGAAGGATAGGGGATAGGCTGGGTGAGTGTTGCACTTTCTGATTCTCCCAGACATAAAATCCCCCGAATTATTATCTGCTTCTGTATCCTATTCGCAAACACCAGATATAAAAACCTCCAAATATATAATCCAGGATAGTATATACCCGCTATACCTCTCTATTTTTGTTTTCACAAAAAATCTCAGCCTGTTTCGAAGTTTTGCCTAGTGAATTTTATTCAAATTCTCACATTTTTAATCTTTCGAGAATTGAAAGATCAAAATGGGACCGAGTCTAGACCGTCTAAATGGGATCAATGAGCTCACTAAACACACACACACACAAATAGGAGCGAAACTTTTGGACCGGAAAATTACTTCCGAAAATGATATGAGGACCGACCAAGGGGAGGGAAAATGTACCGACCGCCGCCGGCGGGCCATCTCCGGCCACCGG
>JAOTQK010000024.1:18596744-18614020 GCA_025642025.1 Rhododendron ferrugineum | reverse complement strand
ACGGCCGATCCGAGCCGTCCAAAAATTCTATAAAAAAAAAACCGAGGGGGCCTACGCGAGAATCAACGGCATCCGAGATGTGTAGGGTGCTTGATCCGAACACCCCTTTTTCGTGTATATACATATCCGGTGGCCGGAGATGGCCCGCCGGCGGTGGTCGGTACATTTTCCCTCCCCCCTTGGTCAGTACATATAACAATACTCAATTACTTCCCCGTTCCAATTCTTTAGTTCATTTTGGGAGTCTGTGCCACTTTTCAATTGATTATATCTTGCAATCTGTAATATTTTAGATAGTTTTGAAAATATCGTTTTAAAAGAGCACATTAAGATCTATCAAACAATATCCATATTAGATATAAATAGTATTACTAATGGAAAAAAAATAGGGACGGAGAGAGTATTAAATTGTGGCCAGAAACACAAAACATGCTAAAAATAAACCTTTTAGACATTTCAAAGTGCCTCAATCAGATTAAATTCCTACATACTACTGTAGTTGGTACCTCTTGTGCCTCTTGACGAAATCGGACTTCTTGGCATCCTCCTCTGCGGAAAAATCAGATTAAATTACGACACCGAACACAACTTGAAAACACAATTCCGGACACAATTGTATCCGGAGCCGTTAAATATGTACCCTCGCCCCACGTACATACATCCAACGTTCCAAATATAGTTTGTCGCGTTTGAAAGCTGTGTTCCTAGACTTTATGTGTACGAAATACATAACGTATTTGTGTAATTTCTTGTGAGGAAATTAATTTTACAGATTAAGAGGGGCACGAACCGGTGAGGCTAAGAGAATACTTCGTGATGACGGCGCCGGTGACGGCGAAACCGACCAGGAATGGCCAGTTCCGATTCCACTCGCGCCTGAAGAAAACCGGCCACGGTTCGAATGTCCTCATCTCTCTCTCTCTCGTCTGAAATTCGGAAGTCGAAAAGGTCAAGTATTTGCATTGCAGTTTTGGCGGTATATTAGCAAGCGTGTCATCGGTTTGGAATGTCCTCGTCATCTCCGCCGCATGCAACCTATACAGAACCAACGTTTGTGAGAAAATTTTCAGTGCCGGGTGGGCACGGCCACGTGGTGCTCGTGCACACATCTCGGCCGTCCAAACGTATTTTGGACGGTTCAAATTTGTCTGGATTTGAACGGCAGAAATGCATGCACGTTTGAACGGTCGAGATATTGCGTGCACGGGCACCACATGACCGCGCCCACGAGGGATTGAAAATTTTCTCAATGGATGTGGGATAGGAAGAAACAAACAAAATCAGACTATACTTGGGCAGTTTGGCTAAGCTTATTCTCTGTTTGGATGAACATCTATTATCTATCTGTCTACTACTCCATCTTTCACTATAACTGTTGTTTGGTAAAAGTAAAAAATTTATACTTTTCTTATTCGTCTCGTTGAGACGAATCCATAATTTACAAAAATAAAAATGGTGCAAAATTAACAAACGCGGAACTTTTTTGAATAAAGACAAAAACGTGCACTTTTTCTAAAAGACCTAATTAAAGTGTTAGTGAAACGGGACTGGAACTTGCAGTAGCGAAAACCTTCATAGGAATCCGATGTAGATTCCCTCTCATTACAATTACGAGTAGGGCAATGCTACCATTATAATTTTAAAACATAACACATATAATAACACAATTTGCATCCGGAACTGTTAAGATGCACATGGATTCACCGTTCACATGCATCGAATGGTTCCGAATATAATTTTGTTAAAAAAATTATAATTCAAAGTTGTGTTTGTAGACTTTTTGTTACGAGAAAGGTTGGATGTTTTGATATTGTTAGGCCAAAAGCCACTTGATGAGTGAAGCAGCTTTAGGATTCGAGAGCTATATGAAGATCTATGCAAGCCAAGTTGGGTACATTATACATACCGTCGAACTTATTTGAACAAACTGGGCTATCGAGCTATGTTTGAGTTTAGACAAACCTTTTCTAATCTTTTTGACACAGGTTTTTTTTTTTTTTTTTTTAAAGTTTTGCTAGATTTGTGAGAAATTTTTACATCTTATTTTATTTTGATGAGAAAAATAAAAAAAATATGAAATGTAGATCAAAAGTTAAAAAAAAAAAATCGTATAAAGACGATAAAAAAGAAGAAAAAAGAAAAAATGTCATTTCAAAGAAGAGATAGACTTATTCACGGAGCCGCTGTAAACAGATTGTTCACGGAGCCGCGAGATCTCGACTGTCCGTTATGACTTTGGACGGTTTGAATTTAAATAAAACTTTTTCGGGAAAGAAATTTCTTATTCTTAGACGATCGCGATTCACCTCCGTAAACAACAACCGTTCATGGAACCCTCTAAAAAAATTAGGCAGTAATTAGTTGGAAGTGAATGGACGGACACCTAAACATATCCGGGGAACTGAATACAGTGTAGTCACTGCAGGTGTACTATTTCTATCAAGTTTCACATCACATTAGGCCAATTCGGATGTTTGTTGCCGGTTCAGATTCATACTCATCATTCACCACCAAAATCCTGATTCACATTCTTTAACACCACAATCCCCTAACCCATTAGGATTTATTGCCGAAAAGGGTGTCCAATTAGCTGAACCTAGCTTTTTTGTCTCAACTCTTGCTTTGTTTCCCAGCCTCCAATGGAGATTTCCTGGACTACACAGATCAATGGGGCCCTCCCAATCCACTGGGAGTGCTATATAGTGGGGCTGTGTGTGGGAGTACGAGGTAATTCTCACCGGGGAACCAGTCGGAGAATTGAGCCGTCCGACACCGGAGAGATTCTCACTCTCCTCTGTGGATTGGGGAAATGGCCATTGCTTGGGAAGATGAAGATCTCGTGCTTATCAAGCAAGGGAAGGAACCCGGGGATCCGTGGGTCATCACCGTCAATTGCCCGGATAAGGTCGGACTCGGGTGCGACGTCTGCCGAATCGTATTGGATTTCGGACTCTGCATTACCAAAGGCGGTCGGTTACCATCTCTCAATCTAAACAATTGCTATACTCCCAACTATGGGTACACCCTTTGTGGTCTACACCAAATTGGGTGTGACACATTTCTCATACTAATGATTCGAGCTGTAAAATACTTCTAAAATATTATTTTAAGGAACGATAATCGGTAGGGACTTGATCAATTCATACAGTTTTTGTCCCAGCAAATTCAGGAACGATAATCGATCAAACTTTTATCGATATCTGGATGAGCTGAATTTTTTTTGTATTTTTACAGGAAGTCTTTAAAACATAATTTCAACATTTTGAGTGGCTCCAATCATTCCCCGAACTGAGTCCCGCACAATGTGGTGATGTACACCAAATGGTGCACCCATAGTTCTATTGGTTAAGAGTTTAACAGAATGTGAATCAGGATTTTGGTGGTGAATGATGAGTATGAATCTGAACCGGCAACAAACAGCCGAATTGGCCTAATGTGATGTGAAACTTGATAGAAATAGTACACCTGCAGTGACTACACTGTATTCAGTTCACCGGATGTTTTAGTTGTTTATCACTTCCAACTTTACTTTTCCCACACTGGCTTTTCGTCAATGGGGTCTTTTTCGTCGTCTCATACGAAAAAATATGTAAAAATTTGACGCTTGTGTTAGTCGAAGTTGAAGAATATTTATATTCGGTAATGATATCAAGATACAAAGTTTTTTCTTATAGAAGTCAATGGAGAAGAAGAATTTATCCAGAGGTGGAATAGGAATTGAAATCTTTTAGAGGTTAACTGTAAATTGTTCATTGACGCTGGTTTTGGATTCTCTTTATTTTGAATTTTCATTGGAAACAGTTTTTTGTGGAAAAAATAATTTTTGAATGCAGATTTTTGTACCGATGGTTACTGGTGTTACATAGTACTGTGGACCGTTCCACAAACAAGCTCAATGACAGTTGATTGGGAGAGCTTGAAAAAACGCCTGCTGTCTGCTTGCCCTTCATTTTTGATGTCATCTTACTTCAACCAGAAGTCCAGTGGTTCCCCTCCTTTGTTGTACATGTTGAAGGTCTTTTGCCTCGACCAGAAAGGGTTGTTACATGGTAAGAAGAAGTTATTTCTAAGATTATTTGGTTGTATATTAACGAAGAGCAAGAAGATACAATGAGACTTGATACACGCCTCAAGAGGCGAACAAGATGATGGTAAAGCAAACCAATGCAAGTGAACACCTTACTAGCCTAGCATTAAAAAAGAGCAAGTTCTCCCACAATCTGAGAGGTTAGGTGAATAAGGCAAGGAAAACCAACCCGAGAAGATGGAATTCTACTTCTTACAAGACTTTCCGCCGGACTTCTTATGCTTAATAGATATGTTAGCTTTCTCTCTAGCAGGCTTATGATATTTGATTTCCTATACGAGCTTCTTGAGGTTCTTACCCCTTACAGCTGGGGTCTTCCATGGCCCAATAAGATCACCATTTCAAAGGGTCTTTGGAGGCCCTCAGAGATGAGTGGATCAACGCGGAGCTAGCTCAGGATCATCATCTTCAGATGATGTAGAGTGACTCCTACCGTTTGCCACCTTCTCCCCCCACCTTTGGTGGAGGGGCCTCGGCCTCCCCTTTCTTGGAGGATGGATCTTTCACAAGTACCTCTTTCACACCATTACCCGAACTTGAGAGAGAAACCACGTCTCCCACTATGGGAGCCACACTTGAGGGGCAAGTACAAGTTGTTGGTAGTTCTTGTTCATCTGCCTTATGAAGTCCTCCATAGTACCTGATATGCACATGATTCTCTGCAGATGTTACTAAAGCCCTCTGTCAGCTTGAGCTTTCTATTGAAAGAGTGAAAGTGATGACAATGCCAGATGGCAAGCTCTTGGATCTCTTCTTCATCACAGATAACACGTGAGTTTTCCTGTATGCAATCATTTATGCTTATTTTCTTTTCTTGAGTAGGAAACCCATTTTTCTTCATCAAAACTAAATCACTTTGCGTTGGCGTAGTTGTGGAATAATTCTTAGAGTTAGTTCTGTTTTGATTGGGTTGGTATGGTTTAGTATCCATTTGGTTGTCCAAAATTCTTTTGAATTAGGCGTGTGTTCAGACTATTGCCCATGTACGAAGTATATAGAACGTTCATCTGGCTGTAAAAATGAATACCTCAAAAATCTACATATCATGTGTAGTGTGAAAAAATAATTGGTTCATTTCGATCATAAAGCGACGTACTTTACGTAAAATTAAATGTCTCAAGTTTTTTTCGTTATTGGTTTTCAAACACCTTAGTAATGGACAACTTTACTTCGTGAATCATGTACTCTATTTTTCTAAATGCGTTTTTTGCCTGATTGAGAACTGAACATGTTCCCAAGAATACACACTACATGTAGCAGCATTTCTCGAATTGTTGGTTATGTAGAAGTGATTTGTTCGTTTTTAATGTGATAATATTTAATTTCAGGGACCTATTACATACCACAAAGAGACGAGAGGAAGCATGTAAACATCTTGGCATTGTCTTGGGGGAGTATTGCATCAGCTGTGAACTTCAGCTTGCAGGGCCTGAATCTGTAAGTCAGCTAGATTTTTCGACTCTTTCAGAAGCAGTTGCTGAAGAATTATTCAGTCGTAACCTGTCGAGGAAGGAAGCAAGTTTGCAAACATTAAGCCCTGACATGGAAAAAGTAAATCTGGGGGCTATTACAGTCGATGATTTTCTGAGCCCAGCTCATACGTTGCTTCAAATACAATGTGTCGATCAAAAAAGTGTTGTGTATGACATTTTGAGGACTTCGAAGGACTTCAATATTCAGGTTTGATCATGAAATTTTTCGTAAACAGCTGAATCCTGTCAGCCATACCAAAGTACAATTAACAGTGCAAAGTGCTCTTTTTTCGCTCTTAGTCAAGTTTTTGTGAGAGGAACATTTTTATTCAGATCCCTTGTACTCCCCTTTCCGGTGTGCTTTGTTGAAATCTGCGTGACCAGAAAATGCTATTAGCCGACAATTTATGTTTTGGAAATGCACCTTCCAAGACATTATAAACCTCCATCCCTATACTCCCAAAAGTTTAGCAATCCAAATCAACTCCCATAAGTTTTCGTATATAGGTCCCACGTATTTTTTTGCTCGGCTCCTATTTATTCCCTTACCGTGATCTTAGATGAAAAATCAAATTTAATGAGCTACAACGGAGTTCGGAGTTTTGCCTAGCCAATAGGTTAAACGTACACCCAAAAGATGATGACAATGCTCCTAGGATATGTTTGAAAGAGGCAAATTCTATTAGTGTAATCTTAAGAGCTTTCCCCTACATACTGTAGTGGTTGAGGGCATGTGGCCTGCCACATTCATCTAAGGTAACATAGGATAAACTATTTCAATAGTTGTTGAACTATGTGCTTATCAAAAAAAAAAAAATAGTTGTTGAACTATGTGGATAATTTGGTTAATGAGGTTACTATTTCAGTAAGATCGTATCACTTCTCCAACTTGCTTGAATTTCCCTTGTAATTCTTGCTGCACATCTTCTTTTGTTTTACTAACATGATAAACCGTGCATATAACAATGTGCTTGCAAATGTTAGGATACGTATTCATAGTGTGCGGTTGTTCTTCATTTAGATTGCGTACGGAAGAATATCACCCAGTGTGGAAGGCATCAGGAATGTGGATCTATTAATCCAGAAAGCAGATGGGAAAAAGATCGTAGAGCCGGACAGTCAGATTGCTCTGTGTTCTCGTTTGAAGGAGGCGATGCTTCATCCGATGCGAGTTACCATTGCCAACCGAGGCCCAGATGCTGAACTCTTCGTTGCTAATCAGGTTGAGTTATCTGGAAAAGGAAGGCCACGTGTTTTCTATGATGTTACTTTCACTCTAAAGATGCTTGGGATATGTGTCTTTTCGGTACGTTCGCAAAAAAATGTCTTCCCATCTCTTTCTGTGATGATTCTTGTGTGAATAAAATCTCTTTTTCTGTTGGTCTGAAGGCTGAAATCAGAAGGCATTTAACCTCAGATCGTGAGTGGGAAGTGTACAGATTCCTTTTGGGTGAAAGCAGCGAATTTCCTTTAGCAAGTAGTCGAGCTAGAACAGAGATTGTGGACAGAGTGAGAAGAACACTTATGGGCTGGTGATCCAATTCATATCTTCATTGGTCATCAAGAGGAACTTCTTTCTCTCTCAAGAAATATTCTCTTTTAGTCAGCCTCATTTCTGCTTAGCTGAATCTGGCGCCCTCTGCTGAGAATCATGTCCAGCTAGATATGGAGAAGAACCAGAGTCCCTGCAACTCTGTGGCCAACTGTGGGGGATTATCAAGGTGAAACTCGTTGCCTCTGCAAAGTTCTTTAGGCTAGAAGACCATATCCCGGTCTAATACTTGCCTGCTTACATTTGGTGATCCGAGTACATGGGGGAAGATTGTCTAGGATGACTTGTAAGGCTTTTGCGCAAGGTTATCTGCCCAAGTGTTGGATTCATTATTTATTATGGATAGGACATGACAAAGCAGCAAATTATCCCTGTTTCTTACTATACTCATTCTAGATACGAATCATGTATTGCAAGTGAATGTTCAATTGAGAATGCCGATCACATATCTCTTACTTTTATCCAATTGTTTTGAGCATCTCGCATGGGTGCTTCGTCCATTGCGAAGAGTTCATGTAAATGAGTTGATGAGCATTACATACTCTTTGCAGTCTTTGTTATGTACTGTTTGAACTCAAATGTAGCGAATAGGATGTGTAGTAGCCGATAAAATCGCTACTTGGTTATATTGCTTCTGTCTGCTGGTTCCACCCTCTTGGTGAAGGAGAAAAACAAAGTTCTGGTTGTAGAATTGACATGTCAATCTGATCAATCTTGGGGGTTTAAGGCTTGGCCTGAGAGCTATAGCAACAAGGTATTGTGATCTTTTCTTTTCCAGATTACTAATTGACTATTTTGAACTGGACAAGTTGATTTTTGACAACATGGTTAGTGAATGCATGTAGGTTAGGGTTGCCCTGAGATTTTCGAGGCCCTAAGCGGGTTTTGAAAATTGGGCCTCTCATTGTTTCATATATAGGAGTTTTTGAATTGAGTAGCACAATAGGCTTGTAGCGCAATGGCAATCCGCTTATCACACCTCATTAGTACTTTGGTTGCAAGTTTGAACCTCAGCGACATCAGTTCGAAACTATTTTTTGTACATGTTCAAAAGGTGTTCGCGTTAAAAAGTTGAAGTACTTGGGATTCGAACTCGCGTTGTCGCGTAAAACGAGTACATCTTACTGCCGCACTACGTCAACCTATTTGAAAAATGATCAACATGCATAAAATTTATTATATTTCCTCTACTTGGGGGCCCTATGATTGAGCCCAAAATTTAAGGCCCACGATGGTCGCCTCATAGGCTTATACCCAGTGTCAGGCCTGACTATATGGGCGTAGTGCGCGAGCCGAGCCGTCCATCTCAACAAATAATGTCTAAATTTGATATCGGGTCTTGCAGATCTGATTCATCCGCTAAGGAAATGAAATCTAATCTATTAAAAATCAAGATGAACGGCTCAGATCATGCACTACAATCACACCCGGTTCCTTGGCTTTTGCACTAGTGTACATCAATGACCTACCAGGACCATCTCTCTTTAACTTATACTTACACATACTTTATTTTGCTCAAACTTTTTTTCACAAATTGAAAGAACTCATTAATATCTATTGATTTGTGAAAAGAATCTGAATTTTAAATGCATCTTTTTAGAGACATGTTTGCGGTCCGGACATTTATTTAGTGATGGAGGGGTAATTTTGAAAAGAATGATGCGATTGAACCGGAGTCAGACGTTGAACCGGACATTGCCCGTATAAAGTTGCAAAACCAGTGGGTTATGTTTTTTCCGTTTCCATTGTTCAATGAGGAGTGTCCCTTTACCCAGGTTTCCTTTCCCACTCTCTCTCTCTCTCTCTCCGTATAATTTGCATGTGATGTGTTTTCGTATTTTGTTCGATTTCTTCGAGATTCATACGTATATACTTATACATATATATGTATGTATATCTCGATTTGCTGTTTCATGATGCTCTCGTTTTCTCTCTCCATTTATCTATATCTATTTGTGTTTTGCAATTTGGGAGGAAAGACATTTTAGGGTTTCAATGGTAGCTGGCGATTGTACAAGAATTGTGTATAAGGATTATACATAAATCATAATATGTCTTTGTAATTCGTTGTTTTTGAGAATGTTGGAGAAAATAGCAGTTGAGGCTTCATGTGACGACGATTTGAGTTGTTCTAATAGAATTTTATTTTCTGGGTTGTTGTTTGGGAATAGAAACGGAAATAGCAATTGTGGCTAATTTTGTTTCCTATAAAGTGTTAGAGTTGAGGTTCTGCTAGATTTAGCTGGGGATAAATTCTGGAAGCTTTTTTTTTTTTTAGCACATTAAGAACAATATAAGAAGATGGTAGGGAAGCCATGGAAATACTTGCAGGCACTGAGACCGAAGAAAAGAAAAACTCTTGGTTATGTTGTATAACTGGTTTGTTCTGGTTGATTAGAGAACTGAACTGCTGTCTGTGTGTGGTATTTTAAAGCAATTTAAAGTGTTGTAGTTTTCAGTTGTTCAGAACTTGACGCGAAGCTTTGTATAGCCTGAAAATGAAAGTACGGAATGATAGACCAAATACAGTGACTCTTGAGCCGCAATGTCTCCTTTGTAGTACTTCTAATTCAGTTTCTGTTACTGTATTGAAACTGCAGTTACTACACAAAGGGTTGTTTCCAACCGGGGGATAGAAACATTGATTGCATGGAGATAAATTGCCATAAGGATCGCTTGTAGTGATTGGTCAATGATCACACTCTGGAAACAGATTTGATTCTCCTATGCTTCTATAGTGTCCAGAGTCTACTATAAGATAAATTTACACATCTAGCTAACACTAACTTTTGCAAAGTTATGCAAAACAATAGTATAGATCTGTTTCTATTAGACAAATCCATTACGCCTTAGGATACATGTGCATGTTTTTTTCCATGTTAAGGTTATAGGAGTACATGTGATGTGAGCTCGTTTTTTGGTCCATAAAAATCAAGGGAGTCATAGCCTTTAATATGATGATTCATTGATTCTACAAATTTAGAAACTTGGTTGTCCAAGTACGGAGTATTTATTTTTATTAGAGGATTGACATATACTGATACTGTTTTTGTAGTTAGAGTTTGGGTTCTGACCTTGTGGCAGTAAACTGTGAATTTTCTTAGGTTGACAATATTTGATATCTGTGACGGAATGGATTTCTGCTGTCTCTCTCTCACTCTCTATGGTTTAAAGATCATTTGGAACTAGGGTTGGTGATTGGGTTCTGTGGTTATGTTAGCAGGGAGGGGATTCTTCGGCGTTGGTGGGTCGCTTCAAGTAGTTAGGCAGATCTTTGTTTAGGTTCTTATTTTGTTTTGAAAATTTACACAGCATTCTCAAATATGAGCCTCGATAGAAGTAGAAGTCCTTCGCGAGCTAAGAGGTATCGGAGCAGTGAACGTGCATCATTCCGTGATGCGCCTTATCAAAGGGATCGTCGCATGTACCGGTATGTATGTTTGTAATTTCTGGAAAAATAAACAGTTGTAATCTGTTTATTAGCGATTTAGCATTGTGGTCTTCCTTGAAGAAAACATTGTAGTTTTCTTGTGTAGTTGTGCTTTTGTTAGTGCTCTGGTCATGGACTATTACATGATATTGTTTGTCTATTTACATGTGGTTTCTTCACATATCTCGCTAAGATCTATCATTAGTGTTTTCTAGGTTTGGTTTTTTAGTGTCTTGCGACTGTTGATTTGGTAGTGCAGAGTCTGCAGACTTGTCTAGTTGTCTCAGCTGAACCTGTATCTGGTTAGTCTGCCAAGGAAACTACTTTCTAATAGGTTCATGGTAAAGACCATTGTCTCTGCTGTCATTCTTTAATTGATGGCTGAAAAAGCTGGGAAAAATAAAATCAATTGAAATCAGGGCCATGTAGTTAGTGTCATTGTTTTGACATTCAAAAGGATGTCCTGACATATCACATCTCCACATCCTTTCAAAGTTAACTTCTCCTTGTTTTGAAAGCAAAGAAGATGGAGGATGAACCATGAGCATAATCCTTATGGCTGGCAGTATAATAACTCATTTTATGCTTTGCTTCTCTTGAAGTGCAACTAGCCAAGTGTTGTCGAAATCAATGACATTCAGCACCAAACACCTGAGAGAGGTACATCAAAATTCAAGGTCATTCCTCTTTCTCCTTTGCAACCTCATTATCCACGAAAACACACTTCAAGGGGAGGGAGCCCCACAAGTCCTTACCTTTTCATCAAGCGCCATTTTTGGAAACTATGACATCCAATTGACATTTACATCCTTATTTGATCTGACAAGGGGAGCTAAGTGAGGAAAATTTGCTTGAAAAGTGCCAAAACAAAAAACAAGTATCCAAGAAGTGTTGTCAACACACAAGATCATGGTTAAATTGACAGCAGTTCATCTAAGAGAAGACCTTCAGATTAACCTGTCTTTCCTGTCTTATCTTGGTTTCATGAATTTGTTTATTTGTTTTATGCAGCAGAATAGAGGGAGCCGCGATCTTCAGATTTCACCTATCTGCTGCCTGTTATATTGTTTTGTCATGCATTTTTCAGAACAGCAAATTTGGAAGGGTCGATATAACCTATCTGTTCCATGCTCTCTCTCTTTTCTTTTCCGTAAACATACTCTTTCATTTATACTCCAAGCAAGATACATCAAGGTCCATTCAGGACTCAAAACCAAAACTATCTCAGCCAACTCCCTAAGACATAAGTCCAGGAGTCACCAAAGCAGAAAAATAAAAACTATACAACCAGGCACCTATCGACAAAAAGAATAGAAACCACAATTACACTACTACAGCAGAAGACCTCAATCTTGGGAAAGGAACTCCCCAAGTCCTGCACAGAACCCTATTCTCCTTTGTAGTTTTGATATTTTTGCCTCTGGATGTCTGTATGGTATGATCTGGAAGGAAGCCTGTCGTCAGTTGCATTATACTGTATCAGAAAACATGTGTGGCATTATATGACTCATTATATGCTTCTGTGGTTATGATCTGATGAATTCCTCAGTTGAGTTGCCCAATTTTGATGTCAATTTTGACTCATTATATGCTTCTGTGGTTATCAATCGTATTTACTTAAACACGGATGCCGCAACCCAAGCATCAAAAAGGAAAGCTTTACTGTTGATATTCAAAATTGTAGCTACTCATTTGTTTTCTTGTTGCTTTGTCCAGTTTGTTTACTAGTACTTTGTGAGAATTTAAGAATTCCTGCCTTCATGTTATCATTGGGTTTGAATTTTACCACATAACCGTCTGTTATTTTTCAGGCAAGATTACCTGTGTAATAACTGTAAACGACCTGGGCATTTTGGCAGAGATTGTCCGAATGTGACTGTGTGCAATAACTGTGGACTCCCTGGGTGAGATGAATATCTTTTCATTCTTAATGTTGTTATGTTCTCTCGCTTATGGGAAAGCATACTCCTAATATTAGATTTGTGTTGCAACGACTCATGCTGCTTTGTTCTTATTATCCTTTTTTTTTTTCAGCTTCCTTTTTCTGAAAATTGGTAGACTATTGGGATGAATTCTGAGCTTCAAGAGTAAATATGACCTCTCTGCTTTTTAATAGTTTGATTCTAGGTTGGATAAGTAGCTTCAAAATCAATTTGGAGATTTTCGGATTATGTGTTTAGGTTGTTGCAAGGTTCTCCTGGTGCCCATTACCAGGAAAACTGCTTCATTTCAATGGAGGTAATGCCCTGTAGAAATTCCAAGGCCTTAAGAATGGCTCTGGTCGTTCCTTATAGAAACTGATTAGCCTGTCCCTTGAATAACCCATTGTTTCACTCAAACTAAGAAGCACGAATTGAAGGTGACTTTTCTGTGTCGGGCACTGACACTTCTCGGACACTTCTTGAGCATGTGTCCGATACTGTTTTTTCCGGTCCATAACCTAGAAACATTGCTTTATTTGGATACATGTCTGACACTCTTTTTGCAATGTGCTGGAGACGTCTTGGGTGTCTATGGACTATGCATAAGAAATTAGTACGTAATTGACTCATCTTAAACACTTGCTAGCATGTGATTGTCAAAACTGCGGAATTCAATGTATCACTATCTTATACAATTTGAAAAGCATACTTGTTAAGAGTAATCATAGTTCAATTTCACGTAAAATTTGTAGAGAAATCACAAGGTACGTTAGTGTATAAATAAAGGTAGGTTGAGGAGGATCAGATTTATATGGCAGGCTTGCAGCATTGCAAGAGTAAGATCTGGTGATAACTGGCTATTACGACTTCTACTATTACTCCGTGTTGCTATTAGACTACACGATGTAAATCTCAAGAAGCGTGAAATAAAGTAAAATATTGGACGGAACATTATCAAAGTAGCATTTCTGAGCCGTTTCCATGCCCTAGTTCTTAAGGTTTTTTTGAGCATCATGTCTGTCGAGATTCTTCATATTAGTTGGGATGTAAACTGATGGTCAATTTGTGTATTTATATCCATATACATGTTTAACTATATATTTGCACGTTTGTAACCAAATGTATTCCCAACACAACTGTGTCCTAGTTTTAGGGAAAGAACGTATCAGCTTGTCGTGTCATATCTGTGCCCCTGCCGTATCTTTGCTTCTTAGCTGGCACACTGTTGCAAGATCTCATATTTGCAATATCTTTGTCTTCCTTTTAGTCACGTTGCTTCTGAGTGCACCTCAACAACCACGTGTTGGAACTGCAAGGAACCAGGTCATCTCGCGAACGAATGCAACAATGATCCAGTCTGCCACATGTGTGGAAACATGGGTCACCTGGCTCGCGATTGCTCTAACTCAAGTCTTCCCTCTCACGATGTAAGGCTCTGCAACAACTGTTACAAGGCGGGCCACCTGGCCACGGATTGCACCAATGACAAGGCGTGCAACAACTGCCGCAAAACCGGTCACCTTGCCCGGGACTGCCCGAATGACCCGGTTTGCAACGTCTGCAACATATCCGGCCACATGGCCCGCCAATGCCCCAAGTCACACCTGCCACCTATGGAAATGGTAGGTGGCCCTTTCCGTGACATGATTTGTCGTAATTGCGGGCTTCCGGGACATATTAGCCGTGACTGTGTATCTATAGTCATCTGCAACAACTGTGGTGGGAGGGGACATCAAGGTTACCAATGCCCCTCCGTGCCGATGCTCCATCGTGGGCTTGGTAGGTTTTAATTAGCTGGTTGGGTAGGGTTTGTTGCTGGAACTCCTTATTTGAGTTGTTCTGATACATTTGAATGTGGAGTGAGTTGATTGATTTTGAAGAAGAGTGGTGTTTTTCTTGTCTCTTTAGAAATGCTTGGATGCAGATATAGAGGCACTCCTTTTGCAGGTTGGTGTAGCAGTAATCTTTTTGAGAAGGTTTCATTAATGAGATTGGGATTGGTCAAGAGTTACTAGGCCTCATTATCCTTAAATGTTTGGTATTTTTTGTTTTTGAATTTATGTTCATCTTTTCTGAATTTTTGCTAGATTCACATTATGTTTTTGGATTAATCATTCGTCCCATCGATGAAAAAGGAGTCTCAAAAATTAAAAAAAAAAATTGTGATCAAAAGCCACCAAACAATTGGTATATTTTATTTTTTGTTGTCCCTATGAACTTTTTCCAGCTTCAATCAACATTGTTATACTTTTTTGATTTCTTTAGTCCGGACGAATGATTAGTCCTAAAAATATGACGAAAAACTTTACACAATACAAAAATAAAAAAAACAGGCCAAACTTCTTTTTTCCGGGAGCACGAAGCCTAGATTCTATCCAGGCTGTCCTGAAGTATACAACTCTGTAGCTTGCAGCCTTCAGTTTGAACCCATTTCAAACAATAGAGCACTAGTTTAGATTTCCAAACTTGAATAAACCTCTGCATGCCAAAGTTGGTCTAAATTTGACTATGTAAAAAATTGGTTTGATCATTTTCTCCACTTGTTTAGGTTGAGTTTCGCTAAGAGCTTTTTGGATTTTTTTTTCTTGTTTTATCTTTATTCAATTGTTTTTTGCGTTTGTTAATTTTGTGTCTAACAAGCCGCCTTTTGAGCTTTATCTTGGATATTTAAAAAAGAAGAAGGTAAAAGTCATAATTTTTTATCTTTCCGATTCGTTTTTACGAGACGAATCAATAATTCACAAAATATAACCGCAAAATTGACAAACGCAAAATATATATATAAAGAAGCAAAAAACATTGACTTGGCAGAAGTTAGCCTTAATATAGGAGCACAGGATGTGGAGTAATACTCCTTTTGTCCTGTTTGTTTGTCTACTTTTTAACTTCTTCATGTCCTAAAATATTTAGGACATTTATGCCCTCCCCTTTTAAAGATGAAAAAAAACATTGAAAAGAGTGCATTTTTATTTAATTCTAAAATGATGAGGGTATTTCTAAAAACACAATCCCTTTTCATAGTAGTACTCCCTTAATAAATTGGGGTCTCAAAATTAGACAAACAAATTAGAACGGAGAGTAGAACGTAGCCAGATCTTACTGGTTACAACAACTTGGAGCACAACTTAAACATGGACTCCCATTATTCCCATCAATTCAAGCCCAATATGTGCTTTATTAAAGTCTTGATGCAACCTTAACCGCGAGACTGTCCATTTCCTCGTCACATCTGACGGCACTCAGCAAATCCGCAAACACAGCCATCCGAATCTGTCCGTACGCGTGTCCATCCCACCTCATCCCAACCAACTCCTCCCCCAACCTCACCGCCGCCGCAACCGTCTCCTCCGCCCCACCTTCCACCGCCTCAACCACCCCCAACTCCGCTGCCTTCTCCGCCGTCAGCTTCGCCGCCCTCAACAACACCTCCCTCCTCGCCGCCGGCGACCAGATCTTGCTCCGTATCACCGCCACGAACCACGCCGCGATAGGCAGTCCGATGTCGAGCTCGCTCATGTATAGAAACCCTCGGTCCTTGCGCATCAAGACGTAGTCGTGGGAAAGAGCGAGGATGAAGCCGGCGGCGGAGGCGTGGCCGGTGACGGCGGCGATCGTGGGCAGTGGGAGGGAGATCAGGTCGGCGATTAGGGAGCGGAGCTTGGAGTCCATGAGTTTGAGGCGGTGGTTGGTGTCGCCGGTTTTGGCCCAGGCGAGGTCGTAGCCGTTGGAGAAGAATTTGCCGTGGGCGGTGGTGATGAGGGCGGTTGAGGAGGAGGATTCTGAGCGGACTCGGTGGAGAGCGGATTGGAAGGAGTCGAGGAGGGCTGGGTTGAGACGGTGCTCGTTGAGTCCAGTTAGGGTTAGGATGAAGACACTGCCCCGCTTCTCTAACGTACACATTTCCATCGCTGCCGTAGAAGGAAAGCAACAACAACAAGAAGTAGAGGAGAGAGAGAATGGCAGTTTGTATACTCCGTCGTAGTAGTAGTACTTGTTAGAGCATTGAGCACATGCCTATGTTTTTTCAAACGGGCCATGCGAATTTTTTTTTTTTTTTTTGATTCCACGATTACTTGTAACGATCTCTCACCTAATTTTTGCCCTTGTTCGTTTTGGTTGATACCATCACAAATTAAGAAACAAATTCAAAACACTCGTTCGGTTGTAACTTTTTATCCCCGGGAACAAAAAACATATTTTAATCGGGACAGACTGGCACTCTGTAAAGCTGCTCCCAGCCTCTCATCCTCAACAGAAGAGTAACGTGCTTCCACTTTACTCTCCCTCTCACAAAACAGTCTCACCAAACAGTCTCTGAGCTCTATCGAATCTCTCCATCTCTGTCTGAGCCGATCTCAACTCTCTCTCACCCTCTCTCTCTCTCTCTCTCTCTCTCTCTCTCTCTCTCTCTCTCTCTCTCTCTCTCAAACACCGAATCTTACAGCGCCTCGGTTCTCTCTCTCTCTTTCCCGTCTGATCGAACTGTGGTGTATTAAATTCGGAACCACAACGATTTGAAACCCTACGCCTGCGATCTTGACCTATTCGAAGCGTTACTGTTGACGGGAAGACTGTGGGCTTTATAATCAGAGCATGCCCGAAGGGGAGATTCACCAAAATCAAACCGCGCAGTCTCTCGACACAACCACAACGGAGGACCCCTGCAAAAATGGTGTGAGGTGCGGTAAATGGATCCTTCGCTCTACCAAGGTTCGAAGAGGTAGAGGTAATTCGGCCCATACCCTTGTTGATTAGCTCAATCTGTGCTTTAGATATCTGCTAAACAAAGAATACTTTTTTCCGAAACGATTCT
>JAOTQK010000024.1:18573139-18596644 GCA_025642025.1 Rhododendron ferrugineum | reverse complement strand
GGAAATGCCAATTTCTGGAGGGAGATTTAGGATCTAATTTTGGGTTTTTCTACCAAAGGCAAAACGAACAAGGAGTTTATGTATCATGTGCGCAGATAAAGAAAGCATAGATCCTACATATAGGGTTTGGTCGTTGAGATTAAATACCTTCCGCGGCCGGCAGAAACTATGGGTTTTACACTACCATTATCTTGGGCCATACAGTGCGTTAATTTTCAATTTGAACCATTCATCTTGTAGGATCCGTAGATGAGTATTCTTATTCAAAAAATTAGCTTCACCGGATATCAATATGTGTATCAAAATTTAAATCTTGGTTTATAAAACGGATGGTTATGAACAATTTAATATGACAGAATTAGACCGTCCATTTTATAAATTAAAATTCAACTTTTGATTGATCTATCGATATCTAATCAAGTTGGTTTCTGCGTGAATGTACTACACTATGGCCTGGCCCCGTTTGATAACCCTCAAAGGGGTTGAGATTGGATTAGTAGAGTGGGGGTATTATCAATACCTTGTTTGGTTTCCCCAAACTGGTCCAGACTATCAATCCGTTGGGATTGCTAAGACCCCAATTTGGGGGTATTGCTAATACCATCTTGGAGATGGTATTGGTAATCCCATCCCAACCACTCTTCATTACCAATTCTTTCTCATTACCAATCTCTTCTATCAATCCAATCTCATCATCTAATCCTATCTCAAACAAACATAATATTAATAATCTCATCATCGAATCTCATCCCAAACAAACATACTCATTATCAATCACTTCTCATTACCAATTCTAATCTTAATCCTAATCTCATCTCTTTACGAATCTCATCCATTTATCACTGTTATCAAACGAGGCCTATAGGTCTTATAAGATGAACTGTTCGGATTATAACAATAAACGCATGGTGAGGTCCACAATGGACAGTGGTGTAAAACCCACCGTTTCCACCGCCGGCAAAAAGAATTTAATCTCTCGTTTGTTTGTGGTACTCAAAACTTGTGCGCACGGTCCCCAACAAATTTTCTCTATCTATCTCTCTTCATTCATTACACTTTAAAACCTCTCTCAAAATCCAAATCGATCAACCCCATATAGACTTTATTCGGGATCCACCCCATGTTCCGTGAAGGTGATTCTAATTGGTATTTTTTAATTATTTTTTAAGAATTCCTATAAAAAATTATCAAAATTCTATTCACTCTATGAATTTTAAAAAAGTCCTTACCAATATCTGAGTGAAATGATTTTTTTATAGGAATTCATAAAAACTGTTTTAAGAAAAGTAAGGTGGTGTTCCACTTTCTCCAAAAAGTATTTTTTGAAAAAAGAAGGTAATTTCAAGCTCAAAAATTATATATTTACGCAAATAATTTTTCTATCAATATGGATCTTGTTTGATAGATCTCATTGAGATCTTTTATACGATACAAAAAAAATTAAAAAATTATTTTTTATTTTCATTATATTTGAATTTAAAAATTAAAAAAAAATAACTTTTAAAAAAAGAACCCTTACCGGAACGGCACCTAAGTGCTATCTTTGTACCGAATTGAAAAATGATGTTGGCTTGATACATCATTTGAGATGCTCTGATAGGGCTACGACCCCACTTGCACTTTTTGCAAGAGTTTTAATTCTGTCCCAAAATAATCAAAAGCTGGCACTGGCGGCCCTTCAATTTGAATCCAATTCAAACTACAATAGACCTCTTTCATTGGGGACTCAGACAGGACTTAGGGTTGGTATTGTGCGGCATGCTGCACATTTTTGAGCTGTTAGGTCGTGTATTTGACGGCTTGTCGAAAATTAAAGTTTGAGAGATGTTCATTGCCGAGATAAGATTCGACTTTCAAGCCTTTGAAAGCACGATTCGACGGTTTAGAGGTGCACAACACAATACTGCACACACTACTGCACAACACCATCTCTATTATACTCAGACAACCAATAGAGGAGTTTAGTTTAAAGATTTCCAAACTGACACCTATACGTATATGCCAACGTTGGTCGAGAATCAAAATAGCTGACGAAATTTGACTATGTAAATGGAGTAAATTGGTTTGATCTTCCCCTCTACTGTTTTAATAATGTAGTCTTTCTTTCAAAAGAACATGTACAAAATGGGAAAATAATTATTTAAAGGAGTTTCTGTAAACAAAGTTTATAGAGTCCAATCTCGACCGTTTAAAAGTGTTTTGGACAACTCAGATTGAAAGACAAACTAATCTGTATTAATGGTAAACGATATTTATTACCGGTCAAAGATTAAAAACATACCTCAACCGTTGATTACTGAAACGAACGAATAAGATTACGCGTTTTCCGTAAACAATTTATTCACGGTGGACTCTGAACAGAAATTTCAACTCAATAATGGAAGAGGAAACGTGATTGATTATATACTATATCAATCTAGATTAACTTTCTGGTCAAAAAAAAAATCTAGATTAACTTTGGCACTGCAAGATTGTGCTGTGAATACACTGAACAGAATTATTTTTTCCCTTTGAGAGGAAGAGCTTGCACAGTGAGACTACACTGCCATTCTCTCTCCTCTTCTTGTTTCCTTCTACGGCGCCGATCTGATAAACACAACATCGACGACGGAAATGTGTACGTTAGAGAAGCGAGGCAGCATCTTCATCCTGACCCTAACCGGACTCGACGAGCACCGCCTCAACCCACCGCTCCTCGACTCCATCCAATCCGCCCTCCACCGAGTCCGCTCGGAATCCTCCTCCTCCTCCTCAACCGCCCTCATCACCACCGCCCACGGCAAATTCTTCTCCAATGGCTACGACCTCGCCTGGGCTAAAACCGCCGACACCAACCACCGCCTCAAACTCATGGCCTCCAAGCTCCGCTCCCTTGTCGCCGACCTGATGTCCCTCCCCGTGCCCACGATCGCCGCCGTCACCGGCCACGCCTCCGCCGGCGGCTGCATCCTCGCCCTCTCCCACGACTACGTCCTGATGCGAAAGGACCGGGGGTTCCTGTACATGAGCGAGATGGACATCGGGCTGCCCATCCCGGCGTGGTTCGTGGCGGTGATACGGAGCAAGATCGGGTCGCCGGCGGCGAGGAGGGATGTGCTGTTGAGGGCGGCGAAGCTGACGGCGGTGACGGCAGAGGGGATGGGGGTGGTTGAGGCGGTGGACGGTGGGGCGGAGGAGACGGTTGCGGCGGCGGTGAGGCTGGGGGAGGAGTTAGTTGGGAGGAGGTGGGATGGGCAGGTGTACGGTCAGATTCGGATGACTGTGTTTGCGGATTTGGTGAGTGCCGTCCGATTCGACGAGGAAAAAGACAGCGACGTTGATAAGGTTGCGTCAAGACTTTAAGCGCCTATTGGGCTTGAATTGGTGTGATGATGGGCAATGCTTATGTTGGGCTTGAAGTGGAGTAATAATGGGCCATTGGGCCTGGGACTGGTTTGGACATATCTATCTGATGTAGTGTCACGAATACTTGGTAAAATTGTAAGGGAAAATGACGGCCAAGAACGTGTTTTGATAATTAATATCTGTCAAGAATATTTTCAGTATTAACAAATATTCTCAGCATGTTTTTGGCGGGTATTAATTATCAAAACACGTAATGGGCCGTCATTTTCCCAAATTGTAAGGGAATAGATTTTTACTGGGTTATTAAGGGTGTGGACTCCACACTTTATGTGAGAATGAAAGTAGTTTATTTGGAATTTCATTTTTTTTATCAGGTTTATTTGGTATTTCACTTTTGCTAACCTCCGCCTCCGCCCACTAAGCGGAGGATAATATACACATAATTTCAAACAAGTTTGGGCATCAATATATATCTCATGGATATTAATACACTTTCACAAATATCAATACACTTTTATCGGATATCAAAGTATTTTTTACCTATTATTCTATACCCTTTGGGCGAATGTTAGAATAATTCTTGGTATTTTACGAGGCATCTCTATTGTTAAGATTCATCGCGCAATGCAAATAAATCATTGGGAATTGTAGAAATGTTGACGAGAGAAGGATTCATACAAGGCGGAACAACAATGCAGATTTTTTTTTTTGGGGTAATAGAGGATGTCTCGAACTAACTTACGAGCACCTTGGGCTTGGAATGTAGATTGTTTTTGCCAAGTTTCTTACACATGCAAAATCTTCAGATTGTAGCTCAAACTTTCTCATTTACAAGAGGGGGAAAAAAGAAAGAAAGAAGGGAAGATAACAATAGTATTTAAGTCAAGTCTGGGAATATTGTTGTGAGTGGTAAGTCTTCTGCACATGACATTGGACAGTGAGGAAAAGGGGTAGCGGACCTAGCGGTGTTCAAATAAATGGGAAGGATAAAATTGATGGGCTCACCATGAAGTCGGGAAAAAGAAGTAAAAGCCCATGGACAAGGCTTCATCCCCCTCCTCAAAACTAGAAGAAATTTATTTTAAAACATCTTAAAAAGAAGTTTGGGTGTTTGGGCCCTCCAACTCGCGTCATGACTGATTTCCTTTCAGTTCGCTCAAAGACATATCCACGCTAAAATTAAGGTTCTTGACGAAATTACTAAAAATGTAGGATCATATTCCCAAATCGCCCAAAAGAATTTAAGCATTTATATAGTACAATGATTACATTCAACGTGTAATCCAATTTTAGATAATCTTTTTCAAGTATTCTCATGTGTTTTCTTTAATTATTTGTATTAGTACTATCTGAAGTAACTATGCTTGAATAATTACATTTATATATATTTTAAGAGATTTAAAAATATATACCATGGCTAGCCTCTCCTTTCCCTCATATTTTCGATGTAAACGTGTTAACTACTTTACGACAAATGTTATGTTTAGGCTTCTAGTGTCATTGTGTACGTCATTATTACCTATTACAATTATCAACGATGCCGAAGAAATTCGCCAAAATTAGAGTATAATAGTATCTCTTTACCAATTTCTCGCAAGTAAATTTCTCATACGAGTAAAATTCCCCTGTCCTCTGCTACGATACAACACATACTATTAGTGCGTATTATTCACTTTGCCTTGCCTATTCAGCGTTCATTCTCTTTGTACAAATACTCACTCCTTTTCTTTTATTGTGTATATATTTTTAAAATGTACATATGATATACTTTTTCCACTTATCTTAAGTTGTGTTTTCTTGGTATATATATCTGAAAAATAAGAAAGAAAGGGAACATAGGAGAGAGAGAGAACATCAAACTTAGATTTTCAACATTTGTTTCCAGTAGCGGATAAAAAAAAAAAAACATTGTTTCCAGTAGGGAATTGATTTTCACATCCCCTATTTACCATCTACATTTCATTATTTTTTATTTATATCCACATGAATTTACTATATTGTCCTTTGATGTGTGTAAAAAAAGAACTTGTGAAATGATGAAAAATGCTATATTTATCATCACCCCATATGATCACTTGGGCAGATAAATACAACAGCAAAATAGGCAACAACAGATTATAAAAGTACTTTACCATATACTATATTTTCTCCTTTAAAATTATGATTCGAGATTACCCATCCAATCCACCAATTAAAAGTAAACCATAATCGCAGCGCTTGCCAGCTATAACCCTCATTAAACTACCCTTGTACATACATACAGCTAATACCCGACTGACCACACTTCAAAAAATTCAACCAAATTCTCAAAACAAAACACACTTTGACACTACTCTCTCTCTCTCTCTCTCTCTCTCTCTCCTCTTCAGTTTCTCTCTCTTCGTGTCACACGACGAACAGTTCACACCATTGCTCCCAAACGCAATGAGACTTCCGCAGGCAAAGCTCCTGCTAAATCTAGGTTAACGTATATATAAAAACATGTATCTGTGTGTTGATGCAGAGTGACCGGAGAGCCAATCGATGTCGACGTCGAACTACAGCAACAGCCCGTCGCGGAGCCCTATCGTGTGCCCGAGGTTGCAGCTGGGCGCGGGCGGGGCCTCCAGGTTGAGATCCTCGTCGCTGAAGAAGCCGCCGGAGCCTCTCCGCCGCGCCGTCGCCGACTGCCTCTCGCCGTCGTTTCACCACGGGAGCCCCGCCGCCGTTGCCTCCGACGCGTCGAGGACTCTGCGGGTAGGGGCAATCTCGTCATTCTCGTAGTTTCGTTTTTTTTTTAGATCTTGGAGCTGTTTAGTCTGTTTCTGATGGTTTAGTGTAGGAGTCTAGGGTTTACTGGTATCTATTGTTTAAACGCTTTCTGATACTTTCGTGTTTTACTGATGTGTTTCTAGTGCTTGAAATCAGATCCCTCTGAGAATTGGTTAATGCTACATTGCCAATTATCAGTAATTTGGCCAACTTTGTGAAGAGAATCTAGAATGTAGTGTTTTTTTTTTTTTTTTTGTGAAGAGATTATAAGATACTTTGCGGCATTTAATGGGTACTTATAGCAAACCAAACAAACCATACCAAGTCTTGTGTTCCAATCAACTCGGGTTATGACATGAGTAACATTTCGTTATTCTTCTATGTCAAGGGGTACATAGTCCATTAAGATTAGCAAATGCATATCATTTTCACATACCCCTAGCACTTCCATTAACAATTTTGTTATTGCTTTTCCTTGCTACATGGGTACTTTGGTTGGTTTCGTAACTCCATTACGCGGTTGATGCGGTAATTCATTCATGCAGTACCACACATTGAGCTTTCCATACGGCATAATGCCTCTTTCATGGAAGCAGGGATTTTTGTACCTATTCGAAGAACGAGATTCTCGTTTTTGTGTTTCTGGTGTAATACAAGTGTTGTTGCCGTTTGGGCAACTGTCAAGCACGTGGTCTCTTGGACAAAGGAAAGTACGTAATTCCGCGGGCAAATGATTGACTATTTGCAGTCGCTGCGCATTTAGCAGAAAAAAGTGATTTCTCTTCGGGTAGATAGCGTTGAGGAAACAAAAGGTGTTTGATAATAGTTATCTTTAGTACGGTACCAATTTAGTACTGATGAATGACATAAGCATTACTCTACGATTAACATTTGAAACTGCCTGAACATGAAGTCGCGGCATGCAATGTAGGTCATGTATCAGATTTAAAGCTGAAGCTTTTTTAGTGGTAGGTGATATGCTTTTCTGACCTCCGTTAAATGGCCAGCCACCGACTTTCTTCTAAGATTAAATGCGTAACTACCTTAAGTTAAGCTCCGTAGCATTCAACGATAGGTCAGGCCTCCCGCTTCTCCAACTTAAATTTAATACTGTTTTGGTAGTAGGTGACTATGCTTTTCCGATTGCATTTAATTTCCCCAACCGACTTTTTGCTAAGATTAAATTCAAAACTACCGTAAGTGATATTCACTTAGCAATCAATGATAGGTCAGGTCTCCTGCCTCTCGAACTTAAAGTTAAAACTGTTTTAGTGGTAGGTGACTATGCTTTACTGACCGCTTTTTATTGCCCGGCCACCAATTAAATTCTCTTTGGAGCACTTACATATATTCAATGTTATGCTCTTAATTGAGTTATCGAATACTACCAAGATTGGGAGCACCTATGGAAGTGTTCATAAGTTCGACGTATTTTATAAACAACCTTTGTGATCTTAGAAACTTGTTTTTCCTTAGTTGTAATATGTCTTATGGGAATAAATGCTAGAGATTGTTATCAGCTGCAAATTTTTAGTTTGTATATATAATTAATGTTACACTGATGCAAAGTACAAGAATTTTTGAAGTCGATTGGTCATATGATTTTATTGCTGCTAGACTTTCATTTTCTTGGTTGCTCCTCTTTTATTTGTTTGGGATTTAAAATTAAGGAATTCCATCTCCATTGAGAACATGGTTTCCTATATAGGAGCTAGACTCAGCTAGAGTGAGGTTAGGGAGGGAAGAGCATGGCCCCTGTAGGAGGTTCCTGCAACTAAGCGAGGAGGTTGATGATGTAATCTTGACTAATTAGCGAGTGCAACACTGCATTCCTCTTCCTTTACATGGAGACAACGTAAGTGCTGCTTGACTTGAGGTGATAGGTTGTAGCACTCTGATGCATTAGTTAGTGACATTCTTGAGAAGAAGGAAGTATCTAGGTCTAGTTTGGGGTATGATATATAAGTATAGTAGCCCATCTTGTCCCTTAGGAAGACCGTGCCTTGTATTTTTATACTGTGAGGTGTTTTGGTTAGCAAGACTTCCATTCATATCCTAGGAAGTTAATGCCTTTTCTACCTCTGTATAGCTCAGAGTCTCAGAGAACTTCCATAAAGATTCCATTGTGGCCCTGCCCAGGGCGAGTTACTGAGTTAAAACAACACCCCCAGAAAACGATAATAAATCCATAACAATAACCTGAGATCTTATATCATGGGAGGAATTGGTTCCCTGTGGTGACCTCTTCCTTGACCATGCCTTGACCTTCCGACCCAACAACCTCGTTCTCACCTGTGGGCCAATCAGGTAGCCTGGGTCTAACTTAATTTCTCCTCCCTCGATTTTTGACAGAAAAAGAAGCTAGTAAGAAGTATTTGATGCCCGTACATAAAATCTAGATGTGCGATTTGTGGAATCATGTTTTATGATTTTGCTTTCTTTATTTCAGGACTACCTTGCAGCACATATTACAACTGACTTAGCTTACAGTGTCGTCTTAGAACACACTCTTGCAGAGAAGGAGCGCAGGTTTGTATCATGTGTTTGGAAGCGTTGTGAACTGTATATTTACTTTTGGCACCTTCACTGCAAACGTTGCTGCATTTGGTGTCTTTGATATTCTTGACACGTGCTATAGCTGTGTTCTACTTCATAGCATAGCATCTCAGTCCTATGTGCGACCTCGGATATTCTTTCCAAATTTCTTTCTCGGTGATTTACTATGTTTACCTGGAACGTCTATTGTTTGTTCAAATGGTCAGCATACTTGAGACGAGGTTCATAGGCTGGATATATGTTGGGTGGATGACCGAAGTAGCCTTCTAGGAAGGATGATATGTAAGAGGATCTGAACCATCAAATTACAGGAGGTTTATGGAACAAACTCAGTCTTGCCCAAAGCCTCTTGAACCCTAAATCAGTAAATCCATATGTTAACAATCCAGCTCGAAACCAAATAAATGCAGGGGCCCACATGGCGATATCGTGGCATTGATGTTGCTTGTAGACCCATGTACCCACATCAAGCAACTTGGTTGCTTGGCTGGTGGTGAAACAGGCTGCAAAGAGTGAGGCAACAAATTCATGTAAGCTGTATGGAGTGCCTACATGTCTTCTTTGTTCTAGCAACATACAAAATTTTAGGGTATATTAGATAAGGTTGTCAGTTTTCAATTTTATGTTAACAGAAACAGGAGCAAGTTTTTATATTTGTTCCATTGGAGAACAAAAACCCAGAAAACACATTTGATGCACATGCATTTTGGAAACCTGTTTTGTAAACAAGTGACGGAGTGGACAGAGGGGTTGCCACGAGGAGGTCGGAATGGCCGGAGAGGGTTGCCGACAGAAGGGGAATCGCTTGATGGCACGGCCAATGTGGGAAGTTACCAGAGGGGGTGGCTAAAGGTTGGGGAAGTCACCGGATGTGGTGGGATAGGGTCACAGTGGGTTGCCGCTAGTCGTCTCCAGTGATCAGAGATGGAGGGTATCTAGTGTGCTTGGGAAGGGGGAGAATGTGAATTTTTGTTTTGAAACAAGTAAAATCACCTGGTTTATGCTTAGCCAAATTTTAAGTGGTGGCCCCTCTATATAACTTCCACCTTATCTGATTATATGTAATCAGATGTAGTCCTCGTTGTCCATTCAAATCATGGATCTGTTTTGTCATGCTTCTCAGAGAGTAACACTCTTGCTTATATAATTTATGTACTTTCGAGCGAAATTGTTTACGAGAATTAGAGAATATCTTCTTGGTGTTTCCTTAAGAATGGACATTAGAGGCGGTAGTTCAAAAGGATCTAATTTTGTGTGTGAATATCATGGAACACGATACGCTCGGTAGAGCTCAATGGAAAAAATAGATTCATGTAGCCGACCCCAATTGATTGGGACTTAAGGCTTTGTTTGGTTTGGTTTGTTTCCTTAAGAATGGGTTCTTTCCCAGAGTAAACCTCAAAAACGTGTTTTTAAACCCCTCAACCATACGAGTTTCTTGTTGCGATGTTCTTGCTTTAGGTATGAAAACATACCTTTTTGGCTGCTCATACCGGTTTTCTTTGCAACAGCCCAGCAGTAGTTGCAAGGTGTGTGGCACTCCTGAAACGATACCTTCTAAGGTAGGTTCTTCTTGGAACAAATTATCCTGGCTTTTATTTGGTTGTATTAAAATTGAAGGGCCTGATTTTAGGTTATACTTGGAAATAATTGAATTAACTATCAATTCTGCTTTTCCAGTGCTTATTCTTATTAATCACCCCCTTTAATTACTGCCTCGATTTACCAGTTCCCACTGAAAGCCATCCAAGTGCTGGATTCTTTCTTCAATTTTCATGCATGCGCTTGCTTTTCACTTGTTGCAGATATAAACCCAGTGAGGATACATTAAAACAGATTGATCGGTTTTGTGTGAACATAATTGCTGAGTGCAATGTTAATCCGAGCCGTAGATCGGCATCATGGTCGCAGCCTTCTAGCCAACAATCTGGAGCATCATCAACCATGACAAATATACCTCCTTTGCCTGTATCAAATTTTGCATCACTAGCACTTGTGAAGTCCTTAGATTACGTCCGCTCGCTAGTGGCTCAACATCTGCCAAAACGGTCTTTCCAACCAGCAGCATTTGCTGGAGTTCCTTCTGCAAGGCAGTCACTTCCGTCATTGTCATCTTTATTGAGCAAATCCTTCAATTCCCAATTGAGCCCTGCAACTAACAAAGAATCGTTAGAGAACAAGGAGGCGTCAACTTTATCTGTTTCAAACTCACCAATTGTGGAAGAAAGTGATGGAATGGACAATCTTGAGTTCATAGCCCTCGATGTTCTGAAATGGCGTTGGTGTAGGGACGGACAATCGTCATTGCTTTCAACTGAAAGGTAATTGATTTCTAACTGCACCTTTTGGCATTGTTGGGGTTATTATCACTCTACAACAGTTTTATATGTAGATGTTTTGGATTGGAGTTCTATTAGGGTAAAGGGGAAAAGGTACAGAGTAAAACTATGAAGTTTGATTTGGTTGTCTTGTGGTTTCTTGTATGGCTTGAAAACCCAACTTTGCAGTGATCATGTTCCAAGTTCCCAAGACACGAGTACACACAGTTTCCTTGAAGTAGGTGCGGCGGCTCTTCTTGTTGGGGATATGGAAGCTAAAATTAAGGGCCAATCTCGGAGAAATTTTGGGACTACTGATATGCCTTACCTTGGTCAGCTGTTGCAGCCCTCCTTGCTCACTACGGTCACCAGTTCTGCTTCTGCCCGTGCGCACTTGAGAGCAATAACAGCATCTAAACGCACTAAACCAGACCCTCATCAGATATGGCATGTTATTCTCACTCACTATGCTATTATAGTTGCATTTTTCATCTAATTTGGTTTTTCAAGCATAAATTGCCAGATAGAGGGAGTGCAAAAAATTGCAACTTGGGCCAGCTTGGGGTGAAGCGAGTAGCATGGCAGTGGGGAGCGTATATGGCTTAGGGTCTTATTCATACTGGAGAAATTTCCAGAAGTAGAAACAGGAGACAGAAAAAGGGGAGAAGTTTTTAGGAGTCTCCAACGTATGAGTTTGAGAAATGAAAATTTTCCTTGACTAAACACACATACTTTGTTCACTTGATTCTCAATAAGTTTCTCTCTCTCCTCTCATTACCACTCATTACATCAAAAAAATTTCTCAAAACTCAAAACCAAACAAAGATTAAAACTTAGATGATAAACAATCTGAAGTTACTGCTTTGCCTATGATCATTCAACTACTTAGAACTCTGGACTACAGGGTGGAACCGTGTCTCCTTGATTTTCAAAGGAGTGTTATGCCTGAATCCAATTGAAGGTGATCCTTCAAGCTAGATAAAATCAAATGTCGTGTAGAAAGAGAATGGTTATGGGGAATGCTCACAAATTGTTTAGAAATTAGAAGTAATTTAGGAGTCAAGGAAACTTGAGTTTTCCTGTTCTTATAAAATTTTCTGGGAAGAATGCCTGCAAACTTTACTCCTGTACTAATAACTATTGTGAAGAGGCATGTGCATGTACGGAAATATACGATTGTATTATGAAGTAACTGTTGGGAGAATGTGATTATTTTTTCAGGGAAGATTCTCCGTTGAGCACATTCCGTCCACGTGCTCGGCCACTTTTCCAGTATCGGCACTACAGGTACTAACAGGATGGAAGACTTCGTCTTTTACGGTTAATGTTGTTAAATACTGTACATCTCTCAAATGTTTGTCTATCGATCATAGTTTGTTAAGTGAGAATATGTAGCCTTCTCGATGTAATTCCATTTCTATAAGTTGTGTAGGGGTAATGGGCAATAGTTTTTGAACTACATGTGCTTATACGTCTTAAGTCCTAACAATGCATTTTCTTGGAGGAGCTCTATTCTTTCTCACTTTCTTTCCCCTTTAATTGTTGCAAATGGTCATTGTGATAATCAGCGTGCTTAGAGTCTTAGACCTTTGTGATTTCTCCCCTTCGACTTCATTTTTATTTATCCTACCTCGCGTTGAAGGGATTTCAGTTGTTAAATTCACATTGTCAGAACTTCTTGTTTGGCTGGCGTTGACAGCAAAGACATTTAACATTGTAGTTATCATTGCCCAGTTCCCTCTCCCTGGCACCTCTTACAAATTTTTTGTTTGTGCAACAGTGAGCAACAACCTTTGCGGTTGAATCAAGTGGAAGTATGTGAGGTCATTGCTGCAGTTTGCTCAGAGACACCACCTCCATGTAGTAATCACATGACTATCTCGTCCAAATTAAGTAACAACGGTGGAAAGCCATCAGTGGACGTGGCTGTGAGCGTTCTCATCAAACTCGTTATTGACATGTATGCTCTAATGTGCTCCTTTACTAGCATTTTTACACTCCGTTCTTCTTTGCTATTGTGTCTGACTAAATGGAGACACATTCTCTCTCTTTCTCTCTCTGTAGATAGTTGTGCATATGATTATCTCTGGCTTCTACCCGAACCACACCTCTTGTAAAACCATATGGTGGGGACCTTCATGAGGATATGCATTTTTATCTAGTACTTATTTGACATTGATCACTTGGCTTCCTCTCTTATTATCATTTCGACATTATTAAGCCCATGAAACCCTTAAGAAAGAACACACTGAGATATTTATAACGATATTTTTTTTGGCATTCTGCAGTGTCTTGAATCCTTCGAAATTTTCCCTTTTTAGTAAAATAGCCCTTTGATTATTCATTTGTGGGTTCAGCACAGTGGTTGGTTTCATGTTTCAGAATCAGGCACCTAGACCCCCCTGGTTTAAAAAACAGGCATGGATCTTCTTTACCTTTGGGACCCACAAGTTGTCTCATTAAGCGAAACATCAACCTTTGTACACACTTTTTCTTTGTCATCTATGCCTTAAATTTAAAGTATCTGAAGCATACTTCAACTAAATGCGTAGCGCTTTCCAAATATTTGCAATCAGCGTAGTGATATATTTTAAATGTCAATTTGTAAGTTCAATAAAAAACGATGGTAAGCTATGAATAGAATATGGAACAAAAGCATAGAATTTTGAGAGGATTGATTTGGTGGTCTTAGTGTCATGTATTGTTTTAATAGACGTCGTTTCATGTAATTTGTCATGTTATGTATGCTTTTGTTTTGTAGGTATGTACTGGATTCTGGAACCGCTGCTCCTCTCACTCTGTCCATGCTTGAGGTGCTGTATCTATTTCTATTTGTCATTTGTTTTTTTCCTTCTGGTGTTCTGATGCTGTGTTTTTATCAGGAAATGGTTAATTCTCCCAGACTGGCTTCGAGGTCTCGTGCTTTTGATTTAATCTTAAACCTTGGGGTCCATGGTCATCTATTGGAGCCAATAATACTTGATGATACAGCCACTGTTGAAGAAGAAACATTCTTGGACAACGAAGTAATATTTTCACCCCAAGGAAAGAGGGAATCAGATTTTACTAAGAAGATGGGAAATTCTTCAGCAATCAATAACTTTGAGACTTGGATTTTAAGCATTCTGTATGAGATTCTTCTTCATCTCGTTCAGGTACATCTCATCAAGGATTCTTTTATGACCAAACATGAAAAGTCAAAATGTACAACACTTTTCAGAAAGCATCACTAAATCATCCTTGTTGCCTGTTCCATGTGGAGTTGAGTTACATGCGTAGAACCAAAGATTGTACTGTCAACCGAAACTTAAGAGGCAGAAACTCTATACAGCGTAGCCAGCTAGGCCTGTCGGCTAATCGAGTTTGGGCCAAATTCGATGTCACTCTAATGCAACCGATGATAAATCCTCTCTGAATCTGGCAGAACCAGCAAGGAGAAAATTGGATCGGGCTCATATCCGTTCCACTAGCTGGACATGTGCTTGCTGAATAACAAACATTTGTCTCAGTATATACATCCAAGGAAACTAACGAGATAATATATGCATATGTATTGACATGGGAAATGCTAATCACATCCCTTTGGGTGGTGTTTAAGGTTCAAAAAGTGTGTTAGGATATGTAAGAAGAGTGTAGAAATGTGTGTTGTATCAAAGAGTGTATTGGAATCTTTAAATTTATAGCTTTATATGCACCCTTAATCACTGCCCAGTGTGTGGTGGTTACCATTACCATAAAGACATGACATATCTAGCCATACAAAGAGAGAATGGCGAAGATGAGTTTTGTGGCTGGCACGTACGAGCGATTCATTTGGGGATTTAAGTTCAAAACCCTAAAGATTTCCATGAAACCGTGACCCTAAAGCACTTAATTATGTCCTAGTTGCCGGTTCTGTTGTTGCCTCTGGCAGTGCCGACAACACCATTGAGACCTTTGACCTCTCCAGTTTGCCAATTATCGCTCCCTTACTGAACACTCTGCCTCCGTCAGTGACCTCCTCCTTCCCAACGAGTCCCTTTTCTTACCCTGGAACCTCATCTTACATTTTGACCTGTGATGACATCGCTTTCTGCATCTGTGACACCAACCCTTTGTCCACCTCAAAACCGTTTAATGGTCATAAGGAAGGCAGAAATGACCTCTCCATTCACCCCTTGGGAAAGCTGGCCTTGGCAGTAGGGAGAGATTCTTGCTTGGCCATGTTGAAATTGGTGAAATAGTGTAAACGGGTTCTCGGACTGGAATCTGGCACATAAAAGATGGCGTGTGGCGGGTTTGGGTGTTGGTTTATTGTATCGAATTCCGGTTGGGTTACAATTTATGTTGTTTTGGAAACTGCTGCGCTGCACATTTTTTGATCTTTTTTTTATACTTACTTTTCCAATATTTGAGGAGGCATATGAGATGGTCTCATTAAGCATCAGAGCGTGATTACTTTTATCTGTTAAGTTTGTTGATCTTACCAAGTGATTGTATAATTGTCAGGATCTACTTACTCTGGGCAAGTACTGGTAACAAGGAGTTAAATACACAGGCTATAGTAGTTACGTATGGATATATATACTATTTTAGGCTGCCTAGAGTTGGGTTAAAGAGAAAATTGAGAAAGCTTGTATGAGCAATTGTGTATCAAAGATTGGGAAGTGATTAGAAAGAACTGAAAAAAGTCAATTTTCTGAAGATGCCCAAGGAGTAAGAATAAGAAATTACTCTTACTGACTTCAATTATCAGAAGATGCCCGATGGAAAACCATTGAAAAAGGAAAGACTTCAAATATCAAAACCTAGTCTGTTTTTTTTATTTATTTGATCGGCTGAAAACCTAGTCTGTTTATGCGGTTGGCTAATTCCACTAACCGCTCATGGTGTTTGCCCTCAATATGCTTGGAACCCATGGATTTAGAAGTGATTGTTCAATTGCAGTTGCTTGTTGAGTAGGTTAAAAAATCTCATAGACAATGTTGAGCCCCATTCACTGCATCAAATGCAGCCTACTAGTACTATGTCTTCAACCAACGGACTCCGTCGAGTTTATGTCTGGTTGGATGATTCTAAACTGTGTCTGGTTTAAGATGAAATTTCAGGATTCTTTCCACCTCTTGGTCACTCGTAGCACATGCCGGTGAATCCTATAGTAGTAACACTTGGATTTTGAAATTGGAACTCTTGCACCCAAAATGTGTCTTGAAACATATCTAAATTGCATGAGCACATAAAGTATGCAGTGGTCCAAAACTATTCGAGGACAAGAATATCATATTAAGTTAGGAGTTTGCGTTATATACATGACATTTGGGAGCGGCATCTTCTGCAGTTTACTTTTGTAGGTGGAATATCTAAATAGTAATTGACTTATGAAATGTTTTATAAGAAACTCATCAATTGATTTTCAGTGTCAGGTAGTTTGTGGCTATGTTTGTGTTCCCTGATTCTTTCTTATATACAGAGATACGAGTCTATCCAGGATTAGATTAAAGAAGTTAACTAAGTGAAGGAGAATCTCCTTTTTTTTCTTGACTTTTGTAGTACAAGACATAGCTCAGGTCATTGTTGCTAAAATGGCTTCTTGAATGACGTTGAAATGACACTAGCAATTTGTTTGATTTCGTTTTGTTATGCTCTAGAGTTTTTTCTTCTCAAATGTTGATTGTCCATCTTGTCCTACATAACTCTTGTTTATTTGTTTGTATCTTTTTTTTTCACTTTATGTATCATTGAGTTCCTCAATTTTTGGAGGTATAGGGGGCACTATTTCAGTAGTAAAACTTTCTGAGACAGCCACTTTGTGCATATATTGCCAAAGGTTAGGTCTTTCTCCAGCCTCCCCCGCCCATACCACCATTGATTGGGGATTACATGTGTACTGTTATTGTTGTAATATGTATCCTTACCATCTTATTATGTCACAGATACAGGAGAAGGAAGAATCTGTCTGGGCTTCTGCTCTAAGCTGCTTACTATATTTTGTATGTGATAGAGGCAAAATCAGGAGGAGCAGATTACAAGGTCTTGATATAAGGGTGAGTCATCTTTTACCTGCTGGGTCAGGTGTTTTCTGTGTAGGGCAATTTTCATCTCATGGATCTTAGATCGGTGAGAAACCTTTTAGTGTATTTTGTCTGGGCTGCAACTATTGGAAACATTCTTTTGGTTTATATTTTGGGCTGTTGATGAATGTTGCAAGCTCATGTATCATGTTGAAACCTATTTTTGCTGAGAGAAATAATTATGTAGTTATATCTTGTCATCCATACTAAAATTAGGTAAAGGGAGAAGTTGAAGCTACGTAATGCTTTTTTTGGAGGAAAAAGTTTGCCCTGAAACCTGCTATGGTTTTTGCTTTCTCAACTTCTCCAGTTTGATGCTTTAATTTTCTATTAATTGCCCTATTCTATTTTGTTGTCCCTATTATATGTCCCCTCAACTGCTTCAAATTTGGTGGTGAATATTTGGGGATTTGGTTTGTTACATACATCTGTGTGCGGGCTTTCTTGTACTTCTAACTGCAGTTTTATAGATGAAAATGGCTTGCTTTCCTTACCCCTGTTGGTGCTGGTGATATCGAATAGCCAGATTTAAACCCTGTGTAGTGGCTTCTTTTTAGGCTTCTGTTGAAGTCAAGCTTTCAGCAGAACAAACCTGAGCCTGAGTTCTGTGTATTGAAGTTTTCAATTGATTTATATTAGAGCAGTTATTGTGTTGTGCATTATTAAGTATTCCTTTCATCCAATATTCTTGGCCCCTTTCAGGTATTCTAACTTTTTAAGGAGACATGTAACAATTGCATTAGAATTGAATAAAAAGGCATCAGATCCAATGACATCCCTTTATTCTCACTTTTGAATGCATTTCTAATTGTTTGTGCATGCTAGTTTTGGAAAGCCAACAAATTTTATACTCTGATTTTTCAAAGAGGACTAACAGTTTGGGGCTTCTCAATATGGAAAGATGGACCGAGAATAGGGGATGGAGGGACTAAATCTTAAGAAGCTGAAAAAAGGAATGAGAACAAGCTTGGTATTTTTACTGTTTTACCCTTGTGCTAAGTTGACAATGATGAGAACGTGCTACAGTTTCCAATCACTTAATATATTGCTATCAATTATGTAGCGTATAGGTAGTACATTTCTATAGTTTCAGCTCATTCGGTTAAGTCGTGTGTTAATGTGCTATATAATTCTTTTAGGTTTTGTTGTTGTGTTCTTTACTTCTACTTAGCATGCTTCAGAGTGTCTGGTTTGATTTTGCACTTTCTTCTGCTATGTGAAGGTGGTTAAGGCTCTTATAGAGGTTAGCAGGAGAAATTCTTGGGCAGAAGTTGTTTGCAGCAAGCTTATTTGCATGCTAACAAACATGTTTTATCAAGCTTCTGATATAACTGTTTCTAGTACCACGAAGTTTCTAGTTGAGCAGGTTGATCTGATCGGTGGGATTGAGTTTATCTTCCTTGAGGTATGTTTGTGATTCTTCAGGAAAGACATTATTACTCTTTTGAAGGAATTCCATATATGAATAGTAACTTGCTTTGGGCATCTAGCATTTGGTGACACTTTTTCTTTTGATCGGGCATTTGGCAACACTTATGGGCTAGTAGTCATCTGTAACTACTACTATAGTATTCTTCAGTTCCGTTTGTAACTTTAAAGGAAGCTGGTGGGTCATGTTTCTGATCTGGCTAAATTTGCTTGAACTTTTATTTTATAGAAACGAAGATGGATGTCTGATTTTCAGTTATAAGGCTTAGCAACATATCCCAGACCCTTGCCCTTGTCATGTGTGGGGGGATGGAAAAGTCCATATTGCTGCTGCAATTGGCCCTAGCACACTTACAACCGACCTCTATTGCTACTCCAACACCACCTTGTGTTGTGATCATCAGTATTTCTCCATTACCCTGGAGTCTGAGTTTTGTTGTCCGAAGGCGGTTTGGCTAAAACCTATCAAAGTAGGTCTAATCTCAGCATCCTAAATCTACAATCGATCTGTTAATGCTGATCTTCTGAACAAAGTAACAAAATAAGTGCCTGTCATGTAATTTGTAAACCTCAGAGCATCTTTGTAGTTGCTGGAACTTGATGCAGTCCTGTGAGTACTAAGGTTCCATTTGGAGTGATGGGGGTATTCAATAAAGGATTTTGTTGGCATCATTATCGAATGAGACTTTAATATTTTTCTTGGTGCTTTTCATAATGAGTTTGAGAGCTCCATCAACAACTTAATAGGAGGGATTTGATGTCCTCGTCATCCTAATGATGTATTAACATATGCCATTTTCATTTTATTTGCACAAGCCACCTATAACTAGATTTCATGTATTTTTGTTGAACTTGGACATCAAAGTCCTTCATTTGGACATCCATAAGGAGCATAAAAAGACTCCTGTTGAGTTTGTTATATGGGCCTAGTTGTAAACATCTTCTGATTAAGTGAATGCTTTTTATCTCGTAATAACTAGACAAACTAACAATCAGATCAACAATAGTTCCGTGCAAAAAGCATGTAAAAGCAGGTGATACTTAATTACTTATAATCCCCTAGTGATAGCACTTCATTATTGGTGAGATAAGCAGTTCACTACAGGCCACAAATGAGCAAGATCTATGAGACATCATAAACAAATTGGAAATGAGTAGTAGTTGAGAAGGAAGATTGAAAGTTGGAATTAGTGATATGAAGTTCAAGAAGGTCATCGTAGCTAGTAGTTGCTGAACACCCAACCATGTTAAGAGACTCTGAGGGTAAAAACAAACAACTAGAATTCGTAGCTAAAGAAGAGAAAGCATAGAAGGAGAAATGGGAAGTGGTGCAGGGATCAACGAAGAATAGATGCATGTATTGGTTGGGCCCTTAAGACCTTGAACTTGCTTGGTTAAACAAAATACCCACAATGTTTTGTGATACTCATCCAAAACCATTTTAAGTATCTCATTATTTGATTTTTAATGCAGTTGGTGCTGTCCAACTCAAGGGAAGAAAGGAGAAATCTATATCTGGTGCTTTTCGACTATGTTTTGCATCTAATAAATGAGACATGCCTAGCTTCTGGGATATCAGAATATAGTGACGATGAGATTCAACCTGTTGCTACCCTACTTATGCTTGCAGAGGCGCCTGAAGCTTTTTATCTTTCTGTCAAGCTTGGTGTAGAAGGAATTGGGGAGCTCTTACGAAGATCGATTTCTGCTGCACTGCTTACTTATCCCAACGGTGATAGACTAAATACGGTCTCTCTCTCTCTCTCTCTCTCTATATATATATATATATATATATATTGTGCATTTGCTTGCATGCATCTAGTAATACTGTTAAGCTTGGGGTTTTGTGAAAGCTGAGAAATCACTTTGTACACATAAAGCCAGTAGTCAAACAATAGGTGGCTTGGTATGTATAATTGGCTCATGTACACGAAATGTTCTCATCATTTGGAAGAGGGAGCGGAATAAGATTTGTAGGCCTTTTATAATTTATTTTCGGCCTTGTCATGTTGCATGCATTTCTTGTTTCACACGACTCTATAGCTTGCAGTAGTAGTTTCGAGTTTGTTAATTTTTTTCCCTATTTTTGTTTGAAAAGAGAAATCACTTTCCCAGAAGCATGCGATAGATTTTTTAATTTAGGCTGCAGAACTTTCTGTTGACGTTTCTGCATTCTGAAAATCATTACATTTCTGCAGCTGTTGGAGAAGATCACTGAGAAACTTGATACTTTTACAAATTCATTTAGTCATCTAGACAAAGAATTCGGTCAGACAGTACAGATAACTAAATCTTACAAGTCTATGAAGAGCATTGAGGATGGAGTTCTGGGACTCACTGTTGCTATGAAGGTGAAGCTCTCATGGGCGACTTTGCATTCTCTTCTTCATTCAGAAAGACTTGTTTGTCGTCAGAATGGGTATGTATGGTTGGGGGAATTGCTGATGGAAGAAATTAGTGGGGATAGGGATGCAAGTATATGGTCCAATATCAGAAACTTGCAGCAGAAAATTGCCCTGGCTGCTGTCAATGATTATTTGGTGGATTCAGATGTTCCTTTATCAATTTGGCTTATGTGCGGACTTCTGAAGTCGAAAAATAGTATCATCCGATGGGGCTTCCTATTTGTTTTAGAGAGGCTTCTTATGCGATGCAAATTTTTGTTGGATGAGAAGGCACTACAGTATTCAAGCAGCAACGAAGCTGGTGGACAACTACAAGACAGCAGTCGCCTTGAGAAAGCAAATGCAGTGATAGACATTATGAGCTGTGCTTTGTCCTTGGTGGCCCTGATAAACGAAACAGACCGAATAAATATTTTGAAGGTAATTCTATATGATAACCTAGAGACTCTTAAGCGCTCCTCCGTTCTTTCCTTTTCTGCCTACAATAAAGATAACTGTAAAATAGCAAATGTTAAAGCTGTGTCAAGTATTTTTGGTTTGAATTAGTTGGTCTACCTATTAGCAATCTGTTAATATATTCTTCCTAAAGAGATGAGCTTGTACATAAATTTTGTGAGGAAGCCTTTAGCTTAAACATCTCCTTATGTTCTCACCTATTTGCTACTCCTAAAACAGATGTGCGACATTCTATTTTCTCAATTGTGCCTGAAAGTACTCCCAGCCACTTCTATGCCATTTAGAGATACAATCCATGATGGTAAGGTCACAGAGTACACAGACCAAAATAAAAAGACTGATGCAGGAGAACATTTCCCCCAACAAGAAAATTTCCTCTGGGAGGAATCCATGGAAGATATGAAGAACATATTTGGTCACAATGACACTCCAATTTGTGAGACCGCATCAATGGCTGCATTACTTCTCCATGGACAGGCCATTGTGCCCATGCGTTTGATTGGACGTGTTCCTGCTGCTTTGTTCTATTGGCCTCTAATTCAACTTGCTGGAGCAGCAACAGACAATATTGCATTGGGTGTCTCTGTTGGTAGCAAAGGAAGAGGAAACCTACCTGGTGCTACTTCTGATATACGGGCTACCCTTCTTTTACTTCTAATTGGTAAATGCACTGCAGACCCTGCTTCTTTTCAAGATGTAGGCGGAGAGGAGTTCTTTAGGTAATTTCAATTCTATGTTCTGTCCATAAAATAGCCTTTTCTTTTCTTATGTAATTGTCTGATAAACATTGCAACTTTGGTATTTTATAGGGAGCTTTTAGATGATACAGACTCAAGGGTGGCGTATTACTCCTCAACTTTCCTTTTGAAGGTAGGGCGCTCTTTTGCCAAGCACAATATTTGTATACGTTAGCTACAAGCCAGCACAAACTAATCTGGAGTTTGGATTTTGCAGAGAATGATGACAGAAGAACCTGAAAAATACCAACGTATGCTTCAGAGTCTTGTTTCCAGAGCTCAGCAGGTACGCCTTTCAAATAGTTTGATGGGAAAATATGTTGATGCCTGAAGCACTGATAGTTTTAGAACAATATTCAAGTCAATTTTTTCCCTTAATGATTTGTAATAACTTATACTTTTCTAGATACGAATCTTAATGTTAAGATGAGGCTAGTGCTGGGAAACTAAATTCAACAATCGGCAAAGAAAAAAGAAAAAGTGGAAGTTCTAATTTACGGCTCCATGTTTTAGTGGTTGACCTCGAAGTAGGGAGCTAGTCAAGAGTAGTTCCATACACTTGCAAAGGACACACAGTTGATCTGGACTTTCTTGATGCTTTGCTAAATAGTGCGCGTCCAATAGACATGACATGCAACTCCCTGTTGTTTGAAAGGAAAGAAGTGTATAGGGTGTTAATTAACTCTAACACACGCAGACTTTATTTATATTATGAGATACTCATTACAATGACTCAATTAGCCAATGTGGGACTAACATAAGCCTGACAATATTCTAACACTCCCCCTCAAGTTGGAGAGTAAATATCACAAAGTCCCTGCTTGCTACATAAGAATTCTAAACGAGGTTTAAATAGTGATTTGGTAAAAATATCTGCGATCTGAGCTCTTGCGGACACAAAGGGCGTAACCAACACACCATTGTCAACCTTCTCTCGAACAATGTGACAATCTACCTCAATATGTTTGGTTCTCTCATGAAACACCGGGTTCGAGAAAATATGTATCGCTGCTTGATTGTCACAATACATAGGAATGGGTAACTGCACCTGAAATCCCAGCTCCTCAAGAAAGGATCATAGCACGGTACTCTGCCTCGGCACTAGACCTTGCAACAACAATTTGCTTCTTACTCTTCCAAGTAACTAGATTTCCACCAACAAACGTACAGTAACCAGTTGTTGAATGTCTGTCAGAAGGTGACCTTGCCCAATATGCATCCGTAAATGCCTCAACACGAAAATGACCATTAGAACGGTAAAACAAACCGCGTCCAGGTACTTAACAATACGAATACAAGCTTCCCAATGTGGAAGACGAGGAGCAGACATAAATTGACTCACCACACTAACAACAAATGAGATATCAGGACGTGTATTGGTGAGATAATTCAACTTACCAACCAATCGACGATACCGGTCTGGATGAGGAAATACCTCCCCCTGATCAATGCAAAGTTT
>JAOTQK010000024.1:18560676-18573039 GCA_025642025.1 Rhododendron ferrugineum | reverse complement strand
TCTGTAGCTCCCGAGTCAATAACCCAAGGAGAGGAAGAAGAGGAGGCAACACAAGCAATAGATGGACCGGTCTGAGCAAGCGTAGCAGTGGAAGATCCTGTTGCAGTATGAAACGACAATAAGCGCCGGTACTCATCAGCTGAAACAACCACACTATCGGCAGAAGATTGAGCAAACTGTCCAGTATCCTCAGAGACAGTGGCCTGATGAGCCTGAGGAAAGCCATACAACTCATAACATGTGTCCACCCAATGATTGGGCCCCTCACAATAAGTACACAACCGAGCACCACGACCGCGGCCTCCTCCTGTCATGCGGCCACCACGATTAACCCATATAATATATCTCAACAGCTTTAGTCCAAAGAACATAATTGCCCCCATTTAATGGTGTGGAGGTAATAGGGCGCCTCTTGCGAGACTAAGAACCACTCGATAAGCTACCAACAAGGGTAGAACCAGAGCTAGAAACAGTACCAGAATCAGAATCCTTCTTCTGCTCAGACATTTTACCAAACAATGTAGAGGCACCCCAAACAATAAATAACCACAAAACTTCAACCGACTAAACAATCGACCGATCAAACCTTGGATGCCAACTAATCATCATCTAACAATTAATAACCCAAATCAACCAACCCAACAGCATGTGACATCAGTAACAGCAACAAACCAACCCAACCCAACCCAAGTGTTCGCACTTCTGATAGCAACAAAATCAATAGAGGCAACAACCCAACAAAGCTCCAATAATCAATACACAACATAGAGAAGCTTACCACTGGTTTTGACTGATGACAGTGCCAAAACAGTAAAACGAGTTCCGAAATGGCTGGAACAGCCTGGGTCTTGACTGAATCGAGCAGAAAACAGCAAACGGAGCACTATCTAGTGCTGAAGTGGCTAGAAAAGGTCTGGGTTACGGAATACGAGCAGTACCCAGCACCGAAATGGCTGAAAAAAGAAGTGGGTCAGCAGCAACGATGTCAGAAAAGGCTCAAGGAGAACTCGTCGGCAACGGAAGAGGCTGATGGAGGATGATCAATGTTGATAAGGTAGGTGCCAGGTCAAATCGAGGTATTACAGGAAAGATTGGTGATGCTTAAGGCTGTCGCTCCTTGGGGATGGGTTTTGTTGGGTTTATTCAGTGAGTAAATGAGTGATTTAGGGTCTATTAGGGATGGTATGGAGATTTTGGGGGCTGATTTCAGTGGGTAAGGGCTTGATTAGGGTTTCTGTGAAGATAGTGATGGTGGCTAGGGTTTCCCAATTACTGTTCACATATGTGTGACACTGTTCACGACTGCTACAATAGCCGATTTTGGGAACGAGGGTGATTATGGTGGCTAGGGTTTCCCGATTTCTGTGAAGATAGTGATGGTGGCTAGGGTTTCCCGATTACTGTTCACATATGAATGTTCACGACTGCTGCAGTAGCCGATTTTGGGGACGAGGGTGATGATCTAGGGTGGGTTAAGATTGAACGAGGGTGATGATCTAGCATGGCTAGGGTTTCCCGATTACTGTTCACGACTGCTACAGTAGCCAATTTTGGGAACGAGGGTGATGATTTATGGTGGGTTAAGATTGGGCTTTGATACCATGTTATTTGAAAGAAAGAAGTGTATAGGGTGTTGATTAACCCTAACACGCAGACTTTATTTATATTATGAGATACTCATTACAATGACTCAATTAGCCAATGTGGGACTAACATAAGCCTGACAATATTCTAACTCTCCCCACACTTTCTTTGCCCTTGGAACAGCCTCCTAGACATGAGTTTTCATGTTGCCGGTATCACTGAATCAATAATACTTATATAGATAGGTTCTGGTGGTGCTTGGATCCACGAGGGACCTCCTTGTTTTCTGTTTCTCCAGATCTTTACTCTTACGTAAACGAGTGGCAGAAAGTTGAACCTAAGATTTTGGAGGTCATTCAGCTGGTGCTTCTTGGTAGTAACCATGCCTTAATTTTCACTGAGCTGCTTCATGTTGTCTATCCAAATGATTAGCATCAATCAAGGGAACTATAAAAGAAAAATCCATGTAATCCATTAACAACTTGGTTATCGTACTATGGCTGGCTATATCATTTTAGTGTTATACTGGCGAGGAGATTAGTAGTACGATGGCTCCAGCGTGTAGATTACTGGTTGTTAGTGCTGCGAATGAGCCAAGCCAAGCCGAGCTTGGTGCTCTGCTCGAGCTCGAGCTCGCCCAGAAATTTGTGAGCCGAGCTCGAGCTTCCATGAAATCTGTTTTGCTGAACATTTGAAGTGAAGTGCTGGGGTTCTTTATTTGTAGGGGAACACTGAATGTAAGTTCTCTTTGTTGTCCGATGTAGAACAAACAAAAAAAGCAATACAAGAGGCATTGAAAGAAGATGTTCACACGTGCAGTCCTCTTCAGACTTTCCCACATGGAAGGTTTATGCTCAAGAGGAATGCAGTCATCTCTACAAAAGCGTTTGGTAGACACAAGTCACACAACCACAGGGCACGTACCTGTTAACTTTGGCAGTAAAAAGATAAATAAATAATAAATCTAGGTGGTATGTACATATCATACGGATATATGCTCTCGGGCCGAGCATCTAGTGGCTTGAGCTCGTTCGTTTGTTTAGCGAACCGAGCCACAACCTAGCTGAGCTTCAAGCTGGTCGCGAACAGCTCAGCTCATTTGCAGCCCTACTAGTAGTTAAGTGACTTAAGTCAGCGATGAAACTTTTGTTCACCCGTGCGCCAAGTTCTTTTTTTAATTTTGTGGTTTTCAAATTGCAAATGTATCTTTAATCTTATTAATGTCAGCGTCTACAACTCTCATATAGCAGAATAGCTACTTAATGTTATCTGACGAAAGAAAAAAAACTTGTGTCGCCAGATTGTTCTCTGGTTGCAAGTGGAGTGGTACCCAGTGGTAGGCACCATGTACGCCATGCATTTGGCTTGGGTTCAAACCTTACTACAAGTAACACTACTGACTTTCGCCGAGAAAAAAAAGAAAGATTGTTCTCTGGTTTGTTTTACCGGAAGGAGGTAGATAGTATGGTGACTCCTATTCATAGATCACCAGTATATGTAATTAAGGGATTTAAACTTTTTCTCTTCATTTTCCAAGCTTGTTTGTTCTTATTTATCTATTTGTTTTTTGGTCTCTTCGTGTATCTTGTTATTACTGCTATCTGTTGCTTAGTACCCGAATGACATGTAGCAATACTTAAGTGGGCTATGCTCCTTTTGCGCAGAGCAACAATGAAAAGCTTTTGGAGAATCCTTACCTTCAGATGCGTGGCATACTTCAGCTGTCAAATGAATGATCTTGTGGAAAATGGCCCATTACCACAATTTTGGAGGGGTATATTGTTTCATATGGAGACACTGCATCGTGGACAAATTTGAAGATTGTCAATCATGATTCTCAATGTTTTAGCCATCCCTTGGATGAAGTGTGGACAAAACCAAAGTGTGGAAGATGCTTGATCTTTTAAGACGTGCGTTAAATGGTTTGGAGATTGAAAACAAGAATTGTTTCTGTGCACAGCAGAATTTGGGCATATCAGATACTGGATTTGCTGGCTTCTTTGTTTTGCATTATGTATATTTCAAAAGCAAACGGCAATCTTTTTGAATTTTGCCCTGGAAGCCGCATTAGTGTCTGCCTTCCCGTATCTCCATCACCAAATTGTTTGTTCTCTTGAGGAATTGATCTGGGACTTTTCATGGGTAATTGTGGAGCTTGATATTCGGATATCTTGATTTAAGCTCGGAACCTGTTTCACCATTGGATGTTTCAGATCAGGGAATGTAAACCATCTTCAGGTATGGTTTTCTGTCTCTAATGTGAATCTTCAGCTTTTGTCTAAATCTCCATTCTGTTTTACTGAAATTTCTTTAGTTTTTCTTCCATCAGCCTCTCTGTATGAGGTCTGTTTAATACATACCCGTGGCACAAACAGCTCGCAACCTTTTAATGCTCACTGTTGTCACAAATATCTTATGGGTCTTGCTATCCACAGTCCTGCGAACTGTGGTTTAGGAGAGAGAATCCATGCGTATTTGATTGAGGCATGTTCTACATGGTTCAATACAACTTTGCATATATTTATATACTGTTTTCACGTACTTCAAGGCTGATAAACACCAGTTGGGTTTGTGGCTAGCATTTTCTTTAGTTAATTACCTTTCTTTTAGCGCTAGTGGAACTTTAGACCTAGATGACACTATTCTAAAAGGCACAAGGCAAGTGAAATATTACTCCCCCGTTTTGAAGATAATTTCTTCTATCCTTTTCACACATTTTTCGACAAAAGGCTGCATTGTTCTATGTTATTGAAAGTAACATTTTATTCACAGAGCCTTCTGAGTTGATTTGTGTTGTCTGGGTCTATTCCTGCTGCAAGTATAAACCATGCTTTTATGTCGATATTCTTTTTGCTGATAGATGATTTTTCTCTCTGTAGAAGCAGTTGTGGTGTATGCATAGTGGGCAGCATTGCAAGATACTTTGTACAGAGTGAAATTTCTTCTTGGACTGGTGTTTGTTACTAATTCATAAAGGAGTGTGGGTCACCTTGACTGCAAGAAGCTGCATTAGGGGCGACAAATCATCAATTTGACGGGCCAAAGGTTTTGATTGGATTACGGGCATCAACGGGCATCAGCAATGGTGTATGTTTGGGGTGTTATTTATTTTCTTGCTTCATTTGGTTATTTTTCAAAATTGTAAATGTGTGGCTTTTCGGCTTTTTATCTCCCCAATTTTCTTTGTACAGCAATTTTGTAAAATAGCGGTTGAGAAAATTTTGCCCGCCTTAACGGTTAGGGGATTGATTTTTGGAAGAGAAGTTTTGTATTTTTAGCTGTTATACTTCTTTGCCCGGTGGAAACCAGTGAGTATAGTACGGATTCCCAGAATATACTGAACTGTTGTTATTTTGCTTTTAAGAAAGCTGACGTAATTCTTTGTGAGGAAATAGGATCAATTTTTTTTTGTCGGCAGAGGAATTAGATTTTTTTTTTTTAGTTACTCCCTCCGTCTTTTTTTTATGGTCCAGTATTTCATTTTGGGATGCCCCTTAATAAGTGTCCATTTGAAAAAGTTGGTGGGTAGAAGTTGATTTTTCCATTTGGCCCTTTTGAGTAGATTCCTTAATGAAAAGTTAATGAAAAAAAGTGTAATGCTAATGTTTTCATAGAGTGTAATTGTGTAATGTAATGATTGTCTCCATAAAAAGTTGAATTTACGAAGTTGGACACTTAAAAGAAGGTGGAGGGTATAACTTATACATAACTTGGATGCCACTATAAGCTGGCTGTGTGTATAACAAGAATCTTGTTCAACCTCGTGGGTGTGTGCTCAATTCGGGTCTCACTTTGATGATTATACCTATACATCATAAATTAACGGATTAACAATGGTAAAATTTATATGACCGCCTTACATATAGAAGTGGCAAATTTTCAATACAGAGGTAGATAAATAATACTACACCACAATCAAAATATTTACTCTTAAATGTAACTACACAAGCCCACCTTCATATGTTCTCCTTGTATTTATGGTCGCATACCCACTTTCATTTCTCACGTTGGAAGGAAAAAATGATTATTGTCATTCCAAAGCAAATTTTTTTACAAGGCACGTTTCTTTCCCTCCAAAAACAGGAGATAAACTTAGCAACGTTTTTGGTATCCCATTCACAGTTGAGAAATAACATCTCAACCGCTCTCCGTCCATAGCCATCGCTTCCTTCTGCGGTGTTGCTTCGCCACCTCCTTTTTGAAATTAAAGCAATTGTCGCTTTTTAAATCGGCGAGAGTGAAATGGTACTACTTTTAAAATCTGGAGATCAGACGAAGACACTTTTGTCTTACAACGTCTCACATTCTTTAGAACCAAGTGAGGAGCACTTGCCATAATTATTATTTTTTCGGTCAAACGGAAATTCAAGCACTTGCCATTATGTTGAACATATACGAGGGAATGACTTGCACTTGGTCTGTACCACATGATTCAAAGTGAAGTAGGTCCTATTCACATACATCCATCTAGTTGACAAATGAGAAGCTGTGCTTTACCACCTAAGCTATGGACACTTGCTCGAGTAGATGCCTCCTCTTTTCATTCTCTTGTTAATATTTTCTTTCTACTATTGTTTGATTGGGAGAGAAAATAAAAGTTTTTAGCTTTGTGAATAGTAACATTGTCCTCCCATTTTCCTTTCAACTTTCTCCCATTTTCCTTTCTCTTCTTTTCCCCCACTTTCCTCAAGTTCCAAACAGAGCCAAAGTCTTGAATAATGCTTTTTTTTTTTTGTATTAGACCTAATTTAAACCATATAGATAATCACTAGTATCGTCGGTATAATCTAAATCATTTATGTTTCTATACGTCTATGTGTTTATATAATTATATCTCATCTATGATGATTATGGCCATCTAGTTTTTTTTTTCTTTTTGTCAATATTGTATATATTAGCAGGGGTTAGCGGAGTATTTGTAGGTTAGTCCATAAGAGGTATTAGAGGTCATCCGTAATTCTAAATCCCAAACGATCACGACGGGGTTCAAACCTTGGCTTTCCACTTGAGGACTAGGAGATACCAATTGGGCTAGACAATAAGTACATATAGTAATGAATAGGACACAATAGTCTAATTTTGAAAACATGGGCCTTGTGACGAGCCCTATACAGTCGCGAACTGGGCCCGTTCTGTACATTAATGGACTGGTGAGAAGCCCAGCTGATAAATACTCACTAGGTTAACGCGTCTCCCATTTTAAGCTTCAGTCCCGCCGCCTCCCTCTCTCTCTCTCTACAATCACTGATCATCCTCCAATACTTGGATTTGTGCGCTTGAGCTTTCCTCCCTCTCCCTCTTCCTCTCAACAAGTGAGTTTTTGATTCTGTGTTTGTTTACCATTCATCATCGTCTTGTGTTTGTGTATTACGTAGATTCATATACGAGTTCTCCTTGTGATTTTGTTAAGAGTAACATTTTCGAAAGTAACCCTTGCTCGAAGTTTTAGGTTTGATTCATCGATCTAAATCGCGCTGATGTATATTTATAGTCAGATCAGTTAATATTTTCATGATAGCTCATTGCTGATACGTCGCTCAAAGATTATTGCGTTTGCGTTGCACATATTCCTACAACATGGTGTGAAACTGAGAAACTGATTGAAGAAATGATTTATGCATTATGTTTCCTTGGGTATTATCGATTGTTTGTTTAATAGAACCTGGTGTGACCTTCTGGGGTTTGAACATAGTATAAAGGAATTTGTGACATTCACTTTTTAATTTTCCTTTCATCTCCTTGTGTACTATATAGTTGGACCTTAAAAAATGCATTTCTAGTATGAGCCAAGCGGGCCGTCATGGGTCTGTGCTGGGGGCGTTTCAACGTTAGCGTACGGGTTGATCCGATCGTGTACTGAAACGCCACTTTCTGATTTTTGACCGTGGAGATTTTGATTCGACGAAATGTATACGAGAAGAGAAGTAAACGTTGGGCTCGAGAGAAATATTGTCTGCTGTCATTATAGGTCACAGAAAAGAATGGCTGCCCTTCTCCTTCACTTCGCAGGACTTGTAGGAGGTGGTATGAACAGGTTAGCTGAGTGGACTGCACTAATAGTTCAATCAGCAATGTTTATGATGGTTGTTTGGTGTAGCCTTTTTGTTTTTCCTTTTCATTTGTCAAGCCTTGAGGACACCAAGAAAATTTAGCTATCTGTCCTCATCAACGCCTCAATTTCATCCCAAAGCAGTTGCTTTCGCTGAATTGTTACTGATCTGTTCTTGTCTCCCTTGCATTTCATTGTGGAGATTTAGTGGTTGGAGTTGTTGGACAGAATTTCAGACAAATGATCGAGCTCACTTTACTTTTTTGTTTATTCTCGTTATTGTTGTTTCTTAATGTGTCATCATGTGATCCCTTGTTTGGTAATTTAAATTAATGGCAGCCTTAGGAGCAAAGATGGTGAGAGTGAGTGTTCTGAATGATGCTCTCAAGAGCATGTACAATGCTGAGAAGCGGGGAAAGCGCCAGGTCATGATTAGACCATCCTCAAAAGTGATCATCAAGTTTCTTATCGTGATGCAAAAGCACGGTATGCTCCTGTTTTCTTATTCTCCAAATATCTCTTGCTTTTCTTGTTTATTCTCTCGAAATTTTCTTCCTATGAATTAAGATTCTGCCCCCCTAACTTTTTTGTTGTACTATGCAGGATACATTGGAGAGTTTGAGTTTGTCGATGATCACAGATCTGGGAAAATTGTCGTTGAGCTCAATGGCAGGTTAAACAAATGCGGTGTCATCAGTCCTCGATTTGATGTTGGTGTCAAAGAGATTGAGGGATGGACTGCTAGGTTGCTCCCTTCAAGACAGGTTAGGACATGAGTTTTTTAGAAATTCTCTCGCTCAACAGTGACGCCATGTTTGTAATGGCTGAAAACGTGTACAGAAAACAATTTTTTCCTGGGGTTTCGTGCATTGGAAATCATTTTCGCTGGTCAACGGAAGATGAAAATGGTTCCACTGTTCTAATGGTGGAAAACGTTTCTCAATGTTTTATAAGTGGAAAATGTGTTTTGGATCAGCACTACTACCACACCACCCTACCACCCACCACCACCATTGCTACTGCCAACACCAATCACTACCACTATTCACCACTGTCCACTCCCACCACCACCTCTAGCATAATCATTTGCGTGGAAATCACTTTTTCACAAGAAAGGCAACACGTTTTCCGCTTAAACAAACAGGTAGATACGGTAGATTAAGTGATGATAATGTAATAGGCTCTTTCATGTGTACCTTGTATGAAGCAGCACACTATTTGTATCCTAGTACACACGATAGTAGTTTCTTTTGTTTATTATTTGGAACCTTATGATAACTGTAATTGGCTGAAAACTTGCAGTTTGGGTTCATTGTGCTGACTACTTCTGCTGGGATCATGGACCACGAGGAGGCAAGGAGAAAGAATGTTGGTGGTAAAGTGCTTGGATTCTTTTACTAAGTGGAGTTGGTCCAAGGGTGAATCCGCAATTTTCTATCATGAGGTTTTTGGTGTACTTCAAGAACAAGTTTATGAGCTGAGGATAGTTCATGTTTTGTTTTAGTGCTCTGGTAGGCTTGAAACGCCGAGTAGTGGTTTACCTGCATTTTTGTTTTTTAACTATTACTGTTATTTTGTTTACTCTTGTAGAAGAGATTGGTGTTTGGTTGTCTGAACTAAAAAGTTTTAGAGTTACGTCCATTCTTGACGTATCTTGTGTGGAATGCAAGCTTATTTCAGTCTCAGTTCAAGGGTTGGCTTTCAACTCGTCAGTTCAGTTTATATGGCGATCATTCCAGGAGCAGAATATTTTTATGCAATGCAAGTTTTCTTGTGTCTGTATCCAGGATTCTCTATCTTCTCATATCATCCCTCCCAAGTCCCAACCGTGTTTGTCCTTGATTAGGTTCAAGCGCGGTGTGATATTATATACTTGAGTTAGATTACAACCGGGCATTCAACGCGCTTTTATAAACTCGAATGCCAAACTGCCAAGAGGTAAACACCACTTGAACTAAGGGTGTTTCTATGATGGTTTGCTTGGTAAGAGCGAGGTATATTCCTGTGGTTAGTTTATACTTGTCCAATTCCTTCGGAAAGTAGTTGCATAGCAGCATATGTACAAGTACGTTAATTCATCACACCCTTCTGTATCTAGCTCCAGAAACAAGCATGCTCGTTGCCAGTTTTGAGCAATAAAATTCGGACCCAATAATGAACACCTATTACACTATGTAAACGAACAAAACTTATATACGATACATTAAGACCTACATAAGACTTATAAGAGAGCTCAGAGTAATAAGCAAGAGCATTCCAATCCCACAGTCCTTCTAGGTAACATGCACAATGCCAAAGGTTCTTAGTTGCCCTACTGGGTTGATTAACCACCATCACTTAAACCTCACAACCACTCCCTTTCCCACCCTCGGCATCACTGCCGCCACAGCCTTGCCATCGAAAAATAGAAAAGAGTAGGCGGAAATTGAACAAGAGGCAAAGTTACAGCATGAAAGAATGAAGATCGAACCAGTGAGTTGTGCAACTCAAAGATGTAAAGAGCTTGGGTGTTGGTAGTGGCTTTTGTAAGGGTGGTGGATTTGAGAGCATCTCCTCGGAATATGCTTTCACGCACAATTTTTTCCCATTTCTTTGAGGTCTTTTTGATAGGTAAAATTAAATTATAAATTTGTGGGAATTACATTTTCAGGGTTTGAATGCAGTAATTAGTGAAAAAAATATTTTGTCAGAATGGAAGATGTTGCCAAGCGGGGGTGCTTGGCAGTGGTGCCGAGCGGCCGATCTAGCAATTCATCTCAGCACGGACGGTTTGGATCTAATCCAAGCGCATAAAAATCTAATCTGAACTGTCCGTTGCTCAGATTAAAATTTGAGCCGTCGATTGTCGAGATGAACGTCCGGATTGGCTGCCAAGCACGCTCGCTTGGTTGTCACTGGTCAACTAATCCCATAAAATATGGAATTACTCATCAAAATTATGGAGCATGTCCATTCTCTTACCTAATTTTGTTTTTTTGTTTTTTTTTCTCTTACCCAATTTTGTTGGATTTTCAATATTTATGTCGTGGCTCATTTGGCAATTGTGGAATTTAGCCTAAGATCACTCCCATCGTAGTGGCGACACTTGCCCACTTTCTTGTCCCCTGGCCTAATGGGAAGCCGAAATTAGATTAAACATGACACGAGGAGAGGAAGCCAAGTGGTGTCATTGCCTGCATCAATTTTTAGAATATCAATATCATTTTTCTATTTTTTATTGTAGAAATTAAAATCCTTTGAAGGGAAAAACAATTTTTCCTGCATAAAGCAAAAAATATTCCACATAATTCTGGATCTAGGCCTGACAAGTTGGTGGGCTTTCCATGAACCGAGCAGCTTGCGAGCTCGATTCGTTAAAGCTTGGCTCGGCTTGTTTAGTAAATGAGCCGAGCTCGAGCTCGAGTTTTCGGCTAATAAACGAGCCGAGTAGAGCTAGGTTCGCTTGACAAAACCTCGGCTCGTTAAGGGAGGTTCGATTTGATTAAAGAAATTCGTTTAGTTAATGACTAAACTCAACTTGTTAAGAGCTCCGTTCGTTAAGGCTCGAGCTCGAGCCGAGTTGGCTTGACTCGTTTGCAGCCTTAGGGCACAGGAGGCTCATAAATTTATTTATTTTTGGAGTATAAAAATTAAAGAGGAAAGTGAAAAATGAAATGGGAAGAAAAGGATAGCGGAAAGTGAAAAAGGAAATAGAATAATGTTGGAGGTGAGAAAGGAGAAAAGAAATGTACGTAAAATATAGTAAAGGCATTGAAAATGCATCGCTTCGCACCGATTTCGATTCGTCGGACCTAGGGTTTATTGATCTCGTAAATCACTATCTGTGATTCTCTTCCTGGTAGTGATTTCTAATCAATTCGTTTTCTTTTGTATTACTGGAGTATTTTTAAGGGCTGTTTATTATTATTTTTTTCCGCAAAATTTGAAATTCTCATCCTTCGTTTTGGTTGTAGTTTGTGGTTCGAATAATGAGATTTTCAAGCACTGGCTGATATTATTTGTGTTCATTTATAGGTGTGTTCAGTACCATGATCAGGGTTTGATAATTGTCAAGAAAGTGCGAAATTTTGGCGACTCTGTATTTCTCAAAAGGATTTGAAACAATTAGCAATGGGGTGGTTTAGAGCTGGGTCTAGTATCGCTAAGCTTGCCGTTAGGAGGACACTATCACAGGGAGGATCCTATGCGGCAAGATCGCGGGCCATCCCGGCCCAAAATCGTTATTTCCACACAACCCTTTGTAAATCCAAGGCACAAGCAGCACCTGTTCCTCGCCCTGTGCCTCTCTCTAAGTTAACCGACAGCTTCCTAGATGGGACTAGCAGTGTCTACCTTGAAGAGCTCCAGAGGGCTTGGGAGGAAGATCCCAATAGTGTTGACGAATCATGGGACAACTTTTTCAGAAACTTTGTCGGTCAGGCGGCCACGTTGCCTGGAATTTCAGGCCAGACCATTCAAGAGAGCATGCGGTTGTTGTTGTTTGTGAGGGCTTACCAAGTTTATGGTCACATGAAAGCCAAGTTGGATCCATTGAGTTTGGAGCCGAGGGAAATTCCGGACGACTTAGACCCAGCTCTTTATGGGTTCACAGAAGCTGATCTTGATAGGGAGTTCTTCCTAGGAGTGTGGAGGATGTCTGGGTTTTTGTCCGAGAACCGTCCAGTGCAAACCCTGAGAGCAATATTGACCCGGCTTGAGCAGGCTTATTGTGGGACCATTGGGTATGAATA
>JAOTQK010000024.1:18475127-18490373 GCA_025642025.1 Rhododendron ferrugineum | reverse complement strand
ATATTTCGGCGATTCGGGGAAGGGGCGGGGCGGGTAATGAACGGGGACGGGTAGGGTTCGGGGCGGGGACAGACCTATCCCCGCCTCTTACCCGATTCCCGAATTCTTTTTAAAAAAATCCCCATACCCTACCCAATCCCCAAACGAATCCCCCGAAGTTCGGAGATTTTCGGGGCGGGTTCGAACGGGGCGGCCGAGATTGCCATCCCTAATAGGAAGAAATGTGGATAGGAATATGTTACTATAAGAGAGTACTTTTCAATAGTATTGGGAGTACGGCCACATAGTATTTCGGATCATTTTATAACCACACGTTTTGATTGGGTCTACTACTAACTATATACATTTAGTAGTAGACCCCAATAAAATGTGTGGTTATAAAGTGATTCGGAGTATTACGTGACTGTATTTTCGACCTGTTATATAATTTTATAACAATAATTTCATGTTATAAGAGGTATTAGTTCGGATAAAAAAGAAAGAAAGAGAGATTAATTGGTGTAGGGTCGGTCAAAACATTCACCGTTGACCCAAGGAAAGCCTTTTGATCAGCGAGTTAGCATCGAACGCGTGGCCCCAGAGCCCGAGTGGCAAGAAAATAATGGTCAACCTTTGACTTAGGGAGGTCCGCTGACTACCCAACCATAGAAAGACATGTGGAAGGGGACGGGAAACTGATGCACAACAAGACCCACGCGGAAAGGGTCCCGCGAAATAAGGATCGTTGCCCGCGAAAACCCCCAGAGCAGAGTAGCATACGAGAGCCATCGTTGTGGAGACCGCGCGAGTCACAAGGTTCCAAAGTAACAAAAAGAACTGCATTAGAGTGTCAAGAATCCTACTTTGGCCATAAGGCAGGGCCAGGGGAGCCTCGAGACGAAAACGATCGTCATGGGATCGCAATCCTACTCCTACCGGGAATTTAGGGGAATTTTGTGGTTTGGTGGCTTGGGAAGAAGGTCTCATCACGAGAGGAGGGCACGCCCGCAAGGACGACCTGCGGACGGTGGCATCACCTCTGCGACTTGAAAGTACAGGAGGTACACGTGTTAAGATTTTATGGGGCGTCATCCTGGGCCTTACCAAGGCCCAAGAGTCCTATAAATACCTCTGACATTCCCTCTGATTTGACAGAGATAGCCTTTAATAAAGAGAGAAAGTGGTGAGCAAATATTCTGAGTAAGGAGAACATTCTTCCCAATATGACCTCACTCAATCCTTCTCGATAAAGCTGTCAGGTACCTCACGTGGAAAACAAGAGATACACTGCCTTTGTCTCTTCTGTACCTCTTGTTTCTTCCCTCACACCACAAGATTGCTTCTTTATTCCATTCGCTAATCATCAACTAATCACACCTCTCCAGCTCACGAGAAATCACACGTCAACTACTTATTGCGAGTTCTACGAACCTACAGTTGGATTACCTCCCTCTAGGAAAAGACTACAATACACACCTCTTATTTGGATGTGTATCATATGCATCCCAAAAAATGTTATAAATTGTAGAGAAAATGTTACGAACCATATTGCTAAAAAATTAAGAATCGTATAAAGGTTACGAGATACACCAAAATATTATGAATCATAATGAAAATGTTACGAATCGTACTGCTGAAAGGTTATGAATTCTAGAACAAAAGTTACGAAACACACTAAAATGTTATGAATGAACCATAAAATAAATGCATATGGTACATTCTTTTAAGGGGTGTGTATTTTAGACTTTCCCTTCCTTCTATACTTCATTTGAGTAGTACTATAGTAGTAGTTGATATGAATAGATAAGAGTGAATGATGCAAGAAATTATTTGACTGCTCTCATCAAATTCTTAAATTGAAAATACAGAAAAGATAATGCTCCCATACAGTTATTTGCATTGTCAGCCTTGGACAATTATGTCCAGAACAATTTCGATGCATATGGATTCCACATGGTACGTGGAACCTAAGTGGTTTCGTTCCAATTTTATCAGATGTTTCCGCAGGACCCGGGACACAGTGGTTTGAATTTATCGGAGTCAGGATCAATGTGCTTCGTTTTGTGAGCGTAGCATTACTCTTCAGAAACATCCTGTCTCACCAAGCTACCATGCTCACTCTGTATATTTGTCAAGAAAAATTCTAAAATCAGCTTAATAGGCTGACAATAGTAAGTATGTGAATGTGTATTAAAGGGTGTAAAAAATAAATAGAAATACATATTTTCCTTATCTTCTAGTGTGCTTATCGTCAGCCCAATGGACTGACAATAGAAAGACCGTATTTTCAATTAGGTTGATAAGTGAATCGGCTGAGTCGACCAGTGAATTGTTTGATTTTGAGAATGAAAAGACTTTTAAGAATATGCTCCAATTTTATTTGTTTACCATCGAACGAATCTTTAATGAGCTATAGTCAATCTCTAGTAACTTGTTTGAGCTTCATTTAAAAGAGTCTAAACACGAATTGAAAGTCGAATAACTAAGGTTGGTCATCAATCGTATTCTCGGTTAACATAACCTTTTAACTCAATATACTACACCAAAATTTATTCGGTTGTCCACAAAAAAAATTCCTTGACAATATATTTTTTTGAAGATAAAGATAAAGATATGTATCCTTTCGTATCAAACCCACATCCTTTAAAGACCTGATTGACAAGATACAGGAATGGACGCGCTATAAATGCTTATCTTTTGCATTAATCTTCGGTGTATTGAAGCAAGGCAAACCATGCAGCTTGATCGAGAAGTTTTTGGGTGCCGGATGGTACACCGTCGGCGATCCCAGCCGTCTAAACGTGTTTTGGACAGTCCGATTTTTACAGATAGAAGAAAAGGAGAGAGAGTTGTCAGGTGATGGGAAAGAAAGGGAATAAATTCGGGCTGTCCAAAACACGTATGAACGGCTAGAATCGCCGACAAATACCACCACGTGGTGTCCGCTCGGCACCCAAAAATTTCTCGACTTGATCAGCAGCAAATCAAAGATACTTGTATGGATTCATTAATGGTTGTGGTGGATGTCACTTCCCCTTTTATTATTGATGATGATGATTATTGATAGGAATGGGCGGACGTCATTGAAATGATAAATTTTGTGCCAAATTTGTATACAAACATCCGGACATAAATGTATTCGAAATCATTCAATTAATGTGTGTCCTTCTATTTTTTTTATTTATTCCGGTTTCAGATTTTATTAGCTTCGAAATGCCCAAAATAAATAATCATCTGCTGCTAATTAGAAGTTTGAAACTTTTTTGAGTGCTCAAGGTACTGTAGCGGACTATGGTCCAAGCCGAGGTGAGTCACATTAATTCGAACCGAAAAGCATAGATTGAGGGGAATATGGTTGATCTTATAAGTCCGAAATCCGAATCTCCCCTGCGTCCTCAAACTAGTTTGTAATTTGTCTTCCATGTCGATCTATTACGTCTGCATGAAGTAGTTAGCATTTTCGTGGTTTGATATGATCACAAAGACATGTTGACACAGCATTAATAAAAAGCCTTTTGCAAGGGGGTTGAGTTTGATGATAAGAAAACAGAGAGCTGAACTTAAAACTCAGCTGATTCAATCTTCAACTCTATGAAAGCATACCGTTCGTCAAAACATGATTGAATTCACAACAGTAGTACTACGCAGAACCACAAAAGCTCTAATGACACACAATTCTAAAAACCACATAATTAAGTTTGCAAAACATGGCTTGGCAAAACACTCGCTGAGATATCTTCATCACTTGAAAAAAAAACAAAAACAAAAACATGCAAAATTCTAAACCACCATAAGATTCTTGAAAACAAAATAGCATGCACGCATTGTCAATCAGCGGCAGTAGATTTATCTATCAGTCCTTAGGCCCCTGTGTTTCGGAGGAACACACTTGTAACAACTGTCTTCGAGTGCAAACTTGCCTTTGGTAGCTTCAAAACCTAAAAGCCAAAATATGTGGATAATCAAGAAAATTAGAGGGGTAAAAAATCACCAAATGTAACACATGGGCCATTATTGTAAGAGAGAAGTGGTATTCCCTTTTTTAATTCAAATTCCAACTTGCATGTAACTTAAATTGTGAAGAATAAGTCCAGAAAGTTAAAACTTCTTTAGTAATAGCCTAAAGAAGCCGGTATTCATACCTATATTAATAGCCTTAAAGAGCTTAAGGCGGTATTCAGTATGAGTTTTGAGGGAGATTTTTGAAAGTAATGCATGGAGAGAGATACAGTAGTTCGTTTTCGATTCTTCAAAACGAATTAACCAATTAGAACTAATTGCAATAAATAATTATTTGTGTACCTCAGGCATCCCAAAATAAAGATGTCTTTGATGGAATTATGTGAATACATTGCCTAAAAGTTATAGTAAAAAGTAAGAAATGTCTGATGGATTCAATGAATATATAAAGGAATTCGTCGTTGAAAATAAGAAACTAACCATATGCTGAACAAGCAAAATATCTACAAGCTACCAAAAGTTAGGGCCATTTTTTGAAAAATGCTCTGCACCGTGAACTAACATGAACAAATTCACTTTTTTCTTTTTGAACGGCGATGAACAAATTAACTTAGCTATCACAAGTTAATTAATGAGCAAACTAAACAAAAACGAGCTTCAATTCCAAAAACTCACAAGGACGTCACCCACAAATGAGAAATTGCTCGAAACTAAGGCGAAACACATTCCGTGAAAAACACTCGAAGGTATTGTGATAGCAACACCAAAAAAGGTTACCCATTTCATCGATGCAGCGCTAAGAATAGAATTGAAAGCTGTTTAATTTATCATAAGCATGGGAAATAGAATTGAAAGCTGTTTAATTTATCATAAGCATGGAAAGTATCTGAAGAAGTAATAACTCAAGTACACTAGATATTAATCAAAATGGCATCAAAGCATGCTAAAGATCAACGGCAGACTTCATTAGCTTGCAATGATATAAGGTTCAAAGCTGTTCAAAAGATGACCTTAGGTACAGAAGATTGGAAATCAAAATGAGCAACAGCCATACATACATATAGTACTAGTTTTGAGTCGATTACCCATTGGACGTTACTACAATTTTAAGATACCCAAAACATGCATACTAAACTACCACTATTACTAAGAAACTACTAAAACCAGTACTAGTCATCATTCTCATCGTCCTCGTCCTCCTCATCCTCTTCGTCCTCATCGGACTCTTCCTCTTCTTCCTCATTGGGCACACAAGTAGGGTCCTCTTCTTCTCCCTCCGAAAAATAAGGAGCGCCAAATTGGTCCTCCAACTTCGTGACACAGTAATCACCCCTCCTCTGAATCCTCTTCTGCTCTTTTATGATATTATCTTGGCGGCAGAAGATAATATTGAACCATTCCTCAACCCTTTCATTAAATTCTTTGGACTTAGGCTTGGAAGAAGCAACGGCTTCATTTGGAGGAGGTTCAGACACGGCTTTCCTCTTTCTCGCCGAGGCATCCGTGATAGGCCCTGTTTCGCCGACTGTGACATGATCACCGGGAATTGAGCTTGAAGCATCGATTGTCCCCATGCCTCCAAGGAACACACTTGTTAACGCCATGTTTGAATGCAAAGTCGCCTTTAACAGCTTCAAACCCTAACAAAGAAGCGCATGTTCATTGTCAGTACTACTAATAAATAAGAAAGCAAAGCTAAAATCATTGAGGCAAACAGATTTTATTAAACAGAAGATAAATTTAATGCGGTGCAAAGGAATTCGTTGTCGAAAATATTGTATTACCAAATACATTCCCGTCCTTTCATAGAAAACACTACCAAATTGTGGCTTATAAGCTGGACGACAACTATTATACGATTTTGAATGCATTTTCACAAGTTTGTTCATATATACGTCAACCTTTGAAGCATTGTAACTGATAAAAAAAAATGATAAACTCCTCCTTTAGAAGAAAACTGTAACCATGTCCTCCCTTACTGTATGTCTATTACACAACTCAATTATAGAGAACGGGAATTCAACTAACCATATCATTCTGTATGCTAACAAATTCAAAGAGAAACGATCATGTAAATTCGCACCATGCAACTTCGTATTTGGAATATTTTGGAGTAGCTCTAGCTAGCACGATTAGAGTAACTGTTTTTCTTTTCCAAGAGTGATAGAAGCGCTCTTAAAGCAGAAAACCATTTCCTTATTTTCCGATGAAAACAGAAGCTCGTTTCTAATATGCACAAAATCATAAATTGTGCTTGAAACTCCAACAAGAAAATAGTATAGACGGATTTGAACAAATCCCAATTAGTAATCTTATTCCGAAGGGCAGCTGCAATTAATTTTCCCGTTCCCTAGACAACCAAAGTGAGTTTTAGAAAACTGATTTGTAAAACCCGGAACCGTTCTTATAAGACTATATGTAGACCATGGATTTAAAACTTTTATCACTGAAATTAGCAGAATTACTAGGGAATTAAAATTCTACACATCAAAGATTGCCGACTCAAGTAGTACACAGACAAAGGTGCTAATCAAGCATGCTATAATAACCAAGTAGCAAAGGCTGAACGGCTACAAAGGTAAGTGTGTAGTTGATACGTGGCATTTAGATAAAACAATACTGGACAAACAGAGCCGGCAATCATGCAAGGACCTCAAAACAAAGCGTGCTTGTGATATGCATACGACTTTAGATTGTTAGAATTTTGCTTTGCTCTAGGAATTAGAATAAAATACACAAAAATATGGAACATGATAAATATGAAATTAGAGATGATTTGAGTAAAGATACTGATTAAAACTGTCTTCGACTATAGAGATGCTTTGAATAATTTCAAACCCTAACAAAAACCCAAGCACATTAGTAATTAGAACCGTTTCCAATTGAAAATTAGAATAACCAACGAATCATTGTTTTCATTTCAAACGAAAGCGAAAGGAAATAATCACTCATAAGAATGTGCAAATTCTCTGTAAAAAATTACCCAAATGCATATGTGGCAATAACAACTTTTCTCTTATGTTTGAACTACAATAACACTGTACGCGATCCGTGTTCAAACAAGAACTGCAATATTTAAATCCCAAAGTTCTGGAACAAAATTAACTAGAAAAAGGAATAACGAAAAGAGAAACTAAGCAACAAGAGAGAGGGAAACATCAATACCTCATCTATCCCAAAACTCACCACCTTCTCCTCCAAAGATGCAACATTTGTAACATTGCACTTGCTAAGCAATGCAATACCAGAGATGGTAGACATGGGCATCACCACCAAATTATCCATCACCATATATGATTATATGTTACCACATCTTTAACATAGCCTCCCTCACTGGATAAACCAGTATTGGCAACCTTCGGTGGCACGAATGTTACCTCAGTTGACATAGCATGAAAGCATGATGGACAAATAGCTTTTGGGTCAAAGGTGAAGTAGCTGTACAAAAAAAAAAAAAAAATTGAAACAAGAAAATGATTTTGTTAGTAAGTAATGTAAAATTCTAATGTAAAAAAGAATTGAATCTCAAGCAAAGTCCTAAACATATAGGATATGTAGGATCCGAATTATGTGCCGTCCACAGCAAAATAGAAAATATCTATAAGATCAAAATTAACTCTGAGATTAAAAGCGATTACATATCATAATATGACTTAATCAACAAAAAGTGGTATTTATAATATGTTAAAGTGTCTTTAAGACGCAGTGGGACAAAACAAACCAAATACCATGACAAAAGAGAACCAGTATAATTGTGAGATTTTCTCAATCTCAAGTGCAAAGGGTAAACATCAAATAAATACATCCGAGATTTTCTCAATCTCAAGAATATAAGAGAAACGAAACTTGCATGTGAATAAAAAAGCCACCAGTAATTGTTCCACAGGCAAAAAAGAATATTAAAAAAAAAAGGCTAGACAGATGCAGTAGAACCTTGTGCGCGAAGAATGAAAGAACAGTAGTTTCCTTGTAGATTTCATTTCATGGCTTATGATATCTTAGATTTCGAATTTGGCACTTGCTTCCACATGCTTACTTCTTTTAGCCAATTGTTACAGTGTGATTGGTGATGGAAAATCAAGAATCGAGGATTGAAAATGAGACTTAATTGATGGACTGCATGATCATAGATTCACTTGGACAACAAACAATTTGTAGGGAGAGAGAAAAATTCCAGAAATTAGGAAAGCAACTTCGTGTTGCCTAAATGGTATTCTGAGCGGGAGACATGGGGTAGCGTCTCCTTGGCCTAAAAGACGAGAATGCTTTGTAGAACTAATTGTGGAGAAGGGCAATTAAGTTGGGTTGTGTCCCTTCACCCTTCAGGTACTGTTCGTACCAAAAAAATGACCAACAATGAGAGATGACCATGAGGGAGGACAATACAAGATTGTCACAGAATCAAGAGGAGCTCCACAAAATTAGCTCATGGAATTTCATTGCTACACAAACATGGGTTGAAGGGAGGTAGTGGGCACGTGATCACCTTCACATTCTTTTTTTTGGTGTGTGTGATATGGCGATCAGGAGGAGTGTCTGGGGTCAGCTGCTTACACGCACTTCGATTAGTCCCCTCTCCAATCCGTCAAAGGCAAACCATCCAAAACAAGAAATTACTTTCTTGAGGTACATCCCACGAGCCAATTAGTTTAATAGACTGACAAACCCAAAGGGATCTTTACTGAGTCGGGTCTAGAAGAGTTCACGAACGGTTCAATTCATTTCCAGCCCTAAAAATATGTACTCTAAGAAGGCTTTCATTCAAAAACAGTTAATGCATCCTTAATCTTCAAATTGCACACACATCACAACACGAGTTGCAGGGGAGAAACCCGCGATACATAAATGCGCAACGAAATCAGAAAAAACAAAAATCACATTAGTTATACCCGTGACAGTTTGCAGTCAACTTTGAGGGCAAATTTGCACACTTGTACACCTTCTTAGCCGCCGGCGCGGGCGCATCGTCGCCGGTGAGAAGAAGGGAAGCCTCCGTCGAACAGACCGCCGCCTTGGGCTTCAACAAAACCTCCTTGCTCTGGTTGGGCTGCATGTAGATATCGCTCAGGTTTTCGACGCTTTCGTATAGGTTTCCCAGGCAGCCGACCATTTTGTTGGCGTTGAGGAGGCGGACGACGGTGCCGACGGGGAGAGAGAGGAGGGTGAAGAGGAAGTCGACGAAGTCTTTTCCGGCCTCGGCGAAGAGGACCCTGTTCTTCTTCGTGTCGATTAGTAGCTTCAGGGTCACTTCTTTGGAGGAGGATGCCATGGGTGAGTTGAGCGAGTGTGAGTCGATCAGTAGTGCTTTTTTAAATTTAGAGGGTTCTGGGGGAAGGAGGGCTTTTTATTTTTTATTTTTTATTTTTTAGGTTTTTAAAGGGAGAAATGTGGATATCTCAAACATAAACTTAACTTCCGTTCGGCTAAATAAGCCATTGGCTTTCCCGTAAAAAATAAGTCTAATAAAATTGGCTTATTAGCTTTTCCGTTAAAAAGTCAAAATTGGATTTCGATAAAAAAAATTTACTTTTTAGATTCCTCTTATCATGATGATGTAATAATCCAAAAAAAATGATGATAAGTCAAGTGATACGAAAAAAATTTGAATAAGGACAAAAAATAAGCCACTTGGCTTATTTAGCCAAACGGAGTCAGATAATCGATTTTTGGATTTTGAATTTATAGATAATGGAGATAGAGAGAACTAAAATAATGATTAGACATAGATACAATAATTGAAGAGAAATAGAGAGAAAAATTAGAGGTAATGATTGAAGAGAAATAAGATAATGATTAGAATGTTCGTTTATGAGTTAGATTTTGGATTCTAATCATTAGGATGTGTTTTGAATCTTATAGAATATTTAGAGGCCGTTCGGCTAAATAATTAAGCCTGGCTTATTGGCTTATTGGCTTTCCCGCCAAAAAGTTAAAATTAGATTTTGATCAAAAAAATTTACTTTTTAGATTCCTCTCGTCATGAGGATGCAATAATCCCCAAAAAAATGCGAATAAGCCAAGTAATACGAAAAAAAATTGAATAAGGATAAAAAATAAGCCACAAATAAGCCAAGTCCGAACAACCCCTTAGATGATATAGGCAGAATGTATTTTATAACATGATTAGTATTTGAAAAATATGTGCAGAATGTATTCTGTATGTCTTTTTGTTAATCGAAATAAAAAAAAATGTGAAAATGAAAAGTTTGAGGACGCATGGGAGATTCGGAATTTTGTTATAAGATCAAGGGCAAATTTCACTGACCTCCCCTGAGGTTTCTGACACAATCAGAAACCTCCCCTGAGATTTCTGAAATATCACTGCCCTCCCCTACTTTTTCTGACATTACCAAGACTCCCCCTTCTGTTAACTTGTTCACAAACGATGTTAGCTTTTGTGGAAAAATGACAAAGATAACCTTGCCATTCCATCTCTCTGTCGTGTAAACCCAGCAAGAATCCTAATACCATTATACCAAATTACCAATGTGCATCACAGTTCCAACTTGGACATGGCTTGGCTCGTGCCTTTTTTTTTCCCCCCCGTTGTGGGTCTGTTTTTCTAAGGATAAGAACAATAGAAAAATTTTGCTCAAGCACATCAAATTCTTATGCTGTAATCGGTAATTTAAAGTCATTAATAACTAGCGAAAAAAATTCCAACTGCTAATGGTTGATTAACTTAGGCCTACTTTTTTGGCCTTTTCCAAATTTTTATCGCATTTTTCAGTTTTGCATCAATTTTTTTTTTGTTGTTGTAAATTATTGGTTCATCTTGACGAAAGCAATCTAAAAACTAAAAATTATGACTTTTACCTAATTTATTTTAGAAAAATCTAAGATTCACACGTTTAGAGCTAAAAGTAAGTGCTAAAATGTGTAAAAGTCATAATTTTTCGCTTTTTTTATTCCTCTTGTCGAGACAAACTAAAAGTGTAAATCTTTGATATTAGTTTGTCGAGACAAATTTTTTTTATTCCTCTTGTCGATTCACACGTTTAAAACTTTTGTGGAATATTAGTTTGTCTTGACAAGAGGAATCAAAAAAGCGAAAAATTATGACTTTTACACATTTTAGCACTTACTTTTAGCTCTAAAAGTGTAAATCTTGGATATTTCTAAAATAAATTGGGTAAAAGTCATAATTTTTAGTTTTTGAATTGCTTTCGTCAAGATGAACCAATAATTTACAACAAAAAAAAATTGATGCAAAACTGAAAAATGCGATAAAAATTTGGATAAGGCCAAAAAAGTAGGCCTAAGTTAATCAAACATTAGCAGTTGGAAATTTTTTCGCTAGTTATTAGTGACTTTAAATTACCGATTACAGCATAAGAATTGGATGTGCTTGAGCAAAAATTTTCTATTGTTCTTATCCTTAGAAGAACAGACCCACAACGGGGGGGGAAAGGCACGAGCCAAGCCATGTCCAAGTTGGAACTGTGATGCACATTGGTAATTTGATATAATGGTATTAGGATTCTTGCTGGGTTTACACGACAGAGAGATGGAATGGCAAGGTTATCTTTGTCATTTTTCCACAAAAGCTAACATCGTTTGTGAACAAGTTAACAGAAGGGGGAGTCTTGGTAATGTCAGAAAAAGTAGGGGAGGGCAGTGATATTTCAGAAATCTCAGGGGAGGTTTCTGATTGTGTCAGAAACCTCAGGGGAGGTTTCTGATTGTGTCAGAAACCTCAGGGGAGGTCAGTGAAATTTGCCCTAAGATCAACCATATTTCTCTCATCAATCTGTGTTTTTTGGTTCGAATGTGAATCCCCGGGCTTTGTCCATAGTCCACTACAGTACCATGAACGTTTCAAACTTTTACTCTTTTCGTCTCTTTTTAAGTGTCCTGCTCCGTAATTTTAATTTATTAAAAAAATATCATCGTTACACATTTCACATCAATTTTTACCGTTACTTTCCTTACTTACCCTCTATGGAGACATCATCATTACACTTTTTCTCGCTAACTTTTCAAAATGGAATCTATTTTAAAGGGCAAAATGAAAAATGGACCAATTTTTACCCACTAACTTTACAAAATGGACATTTATTAAGAGACAACCCAAAATAGAATACTAGACTATAAAAAGAGGACGGAGAGAGTAATTAGCAGCAGTTTATTTTGGGCATTTCGAAGCTAATAAAATCTGAAACCGGAACAATTAGCAACAAATGATTATATAGACGGAATTCAGTATTATGTGCACACTTCACAATCCACAAGGGTATTATTGCACATTTTTGAACCATAGGACGTGTATCCACATAAGACCCAAATCACAGGATTTCAAGTAGATATTGGCAATTTGCCTTGTTCTCTTCCATTTTCAAAAAGCATTTTTCAAAAAATTCTCCCTAGATTCCACCTACTTTCAACATTTCTCTTTTTATCTCTCCACTTATTACCCATACTATTTTTCAAAATACTTTTCAAATACCAAACCAAACACAGCTAAGTGCCTAGTCACATCTATATTCATTTGTGTCCGGATGTTTGTATACAAATCTGGCATGAATTTTATCATTTAAAAGGTTTGGCCTAGTGTTTGTGAGAAAATCAATAACTGCTCATATATGAGGTCACTTGTTTTGTTTTTACGATGGCTAAACATTCCTAACCTTGGAGTCACTGGTATTTAGGGATTATATACTGTTGTTATCTTTAAGGCTCCGAAATTAATTAAGGTGCACGCAAGCTGGCTCGGACATCCGGATATAAAATAAATAAATAATGTCCACCCATTCCTATCTCAATAATACTCTCTTCCTCCCAATTTAATTATTCTTTTTGAGAGTTTGTGTCACTTTTCAATTGATTTTAACTTGTACTCCCTCTGTCCCTTTTTTAAAGTCTAGTATTTCATTTTGGGCTGTCTTTTAATAAGTGACCATTTCGTAAAGTTAGTGAGTAAAAGTTGGTACATTTTTTTATTTTGCCCCTAAAAATATATTTCATTTTGAAAAGTTAGTGAGTAAAAGTATAATGATAATGTCTTCATAGAGGGTAAATAGGGAAAATAAAGGTAAAAATTGATGTGAAAGGTGTAATGATAATATTTTCTTAATAAGTTGAAATTACGAAACGGGACATTTAAAAAGGAACGGAGGGAGTAATATTTTATAATATTTTATGTGATTTCGAAAATATTGTATTATAGAATTAATTGAGATCTATCAAATAAGGTCCATATTCGATATGAAATTTATTACGAATTAAAAGATTCTATAACTAATTTTTTAATCGATTAGAATAAAACCAAGAACAATTAAATTGGGATGGAGGGAATAGTACTCAAAGGGGAAGTGACATATCCATGCCACAACCCATTAATATGAAACATTTGCGGGCGTTCGGCTACCATGCCCCAAAGCAGTATTGGGGCATCATGCTCCCGTTTTTTTAGACTCTTGGATCTCTTCTTTCAATCCCAACCCTTGGATCCATCCCCCTTTCTCCTATTAACCTCTTACACCAGTTAAAATTATTTTGAAAACACCCAAAAACTTTGAAGTACAGTTGTTTAGTTGTGGAAAATATGTCTTATTTTGTGGTAAGTATCAGCATAAAATATGATAAGAAGAGCAAGTGTTCATGGTAAGTATAATGATTTTTCTTGACTGAAAAAATTCAAAACCACCTTACTTTTTGGAGGTGGTTTTAATATTGGGCCCAAATTAATCTAAAATTTGATCTAATGATCAATATTAAATGGAGCCATAATGTCCCAATACCGCATTAGGGCATCATAGAAATTTTGCATTTGCAGCTGATAAAAGCTGCATGGTTTGGCGTGGATACGCCGAAGATTAGCATTTATAGCGCATCCATTCCTGTATTTTGTCAATCAGGTTTTTAAAGGAGGGTTTATACGAAATAATCATAATCATTTTTTAGTAAAAAAAAATATCGCAAAACTAATAAATTCAAAACAAAACTCTCGTTTGATTTTTGGGTAATAGTTAAGAGAGAAATTAGGGTAATAATCAGAGATATTGGTAATAAGTAAAGATAAATAGGGAGAGAAATGAGAATAATAATTGGAGAGAGGATAGAGAAATAATAGCAATGATTTAAAGTATAGATAATAAGTATTTTTCGAGTTAATTTTTTTTCAAAATATCATCCAAATAAAGCATGAGTTAAAAATAAAAAGTTAAAAAATAAGCTCCCAAACATCCCTTGTTACACCAAAATTTATTTTGTCCAAAAAAAAAATCCTTCGCTAGTAGGAGTACTAGCGTATATTTTTTGAATTTGAAGAAAAAGATGGGTGTCCTTTCGTATCAAACTACACATCCATCAAAAATCTGATTGACAAGATACAGGAATGGATGCGCTATAAATGCTTATCTTTTGCATTGATCTTCGGTGTACTGGACCACGGCAAACCATGCAGCCTGATCGAGAAGTTTTTGGGTGACGGCGGATATTACACATGTGGTATTCCGTCGGTTATTTAAAAATAAATGTGTTTTAAACGATCGAAATCTCCAACGAATACTGTCATGTGGTGCATGCTCGGCACTCAAAAGTTTCTCGGCTTGATCAGCCGCAAATCAAAGATACTTGTATGGATTCATTAATGGTTGTGGCGGATGTCACTTCCCCTTTTACTCCCTCTGTCCTATTTTCATTGTTCATTATTTCTTTTTTCGCTTTTATGTCTATTGCGTATATCTTTCAATCTATAATATTTTTCATGATTTTGACATCTTTGTATTATAGAACAAATTGAAATCTATCAAATAAGATCTATATTGTATATTTTTGGAGATTCATATTGGAAGATATAAGCGATTGAAAACTGACACGAACATAAAAAAAGGACAATGAAAATGGGACGGAGGGAGTATTATTAAGAGATGATAGGAATGGGGAACGTTATTGAAATGATAAATTTTGACCATGTTCGTTTTATGTTTTGAAAGAGATTTTTAAAAGTAATGAATGTAAGGAGATAGAAAGAGAAAATTTATTAAAGACTGTGTATATAAATTTTGGATACCCAAAACGAAGCGTGGCAAATTTGTATACAAACATCTCGACACGGATGAATTCAAAACCCTTCAACTAATGAGCGCGTGCCATTACCAGTCACTTCTTCTCTTTCTTTTTTTTTTTTTTTTCCTTTTTCCGGTTTCAGTAGCTTCGAAATGCAAAACTTCTGTGATGCTCCCAAGTGGTATGAGAGCATCATACTCCCAATTGATTCGAGCCCTTGGATTGAAAATAGATAAATCACAGCCCTTGGATTGAAACCCAAAACTAAAACTAGGATGGTTTTGTTGAAAACGAGGT
>JAOTQK010000024.1:18439100-18450355 GCA_025642025.1 Rhododendron ferrugineum | reverse complement strand
TCGTTCGGAATCACGCTCTAAGGTGTTGAGATCGAAGAGAGAAGAGAGGAGAGAAAGTTTCGGAGGAGAGGAGAGAGTTTGGCCGAGAGAGTGAGAAAAAGAGAAATGGGAGATAGTAGTCTCCTGGGGAAATTATTGGCATGGGGAGTAATCTCATGCTCCCACCCCACACACACACACGTGCACCTCTTGCACAATTACCCTTATATCCTCCCACGAAGACGTCACACCGAATATCTGTACCGTCTATCTCGACGGGCTGTATATTAACAAAAAGAAAAAAAATACAGCCTAAAAATAAAATAAAATAAAAATAATACGGGTCTCTACAACTTCAGGATCTCATTTGGAGTATTTTTCGAAGAAATAAAACTCACGATGTGATTAACTCTTGATATTGTGTTGCTGATGCGTATATGCATCGGCATGATATTATAATCTTTTGGAACGTGGTTACAATAGCAGCAAGATTGTAGTTAACAGCTATTAGGTATTCATTTTTTGGAAATATGCAGTTATTGTCAAGGGAGACAAATGTTTGTCAACCAAAAACATAATGCGAAACAACATTGCTTTGCTAATTTAGTTTATATTTGACATGGCATGATCAATTAAAAGAAATTATTGCGAAGCAGAATTGTGCTAACCATGTGGAGAATTACTGCCATTTACTTTTTGAGCATATACTTATTTGGATTATGAAGTTTGAAAATGTTTTCTTGATTAGTTGGCATAAACTCTATGGACATGAAATGATTTAATTATCCTAGATAATAACAGTATGAATAAATAGAATGAATAAAGGACCATGATCCAAAATATCTAACGATATCTTGATCTTTAGCATTTAGACTAATCTGTTTTATGAACCAACGTTTTTTGTTATATGCATTACGAAAAATGATCAATTTTAATGACAAGGTAAGTTTATGAGAATTTAAGATTGACATCAAAGTGACAATTATGATTATTAAAAGAATATAGTTGCATGCATAATCGTGAGAGAAATGCAAGAACCATGTATTTCCTTAAAGTTCATTTCACTGTTTCTGAGCCGATACAATATAGGTATATTTGGGAACAAGAGGAGAATATCAGTTATATTTCAGATTTTTTGGGTTTGTTTTTTTCAAGCATCTCCTTGTTCTCCATTCATATTGACGAATTTGTACCAGCCACCAGTATTACTGATTTTATCATATTTTACATGTTGAATAATACCAATAAAAGGTGCAATGAGAACTATCATTGTTCACTAAACAAACAATCATTCAAACGAATAGATACTATTGATAGGACATATAGTCAGAATACTGAGGTACATAGTTAGTATAAAGTAATATATGTTAATGAAATATAAAAGGCAAAATCAAAAGATTATGCTGGCATCCTATTTTTGTTTGAGATTGATAATAGGATAAGTATGCATACTACATGGTTGTTCAGTACTTGAACGAGAAGTCATGTTACTAAATACAGGCCAATATAGTTATTACAAGATCCCATTTAGTATATTATGGAATAATTACAACATTTTAGAGGGTACCAAAAGTGTCAGATTCATTCATGCCATCATTACGTTCTTCATTGATGTAATTTTCTGCCAGTTCTGCATAGTATTTCGCCTCAAGCTTCGAGAATTCTTTTTCAAACTCATGCTCAACAATGGAATGGCATTCCTGTACCAAATCCAACACAGGTTCTTTGAAAATAATTTTCCTAATTTCCGAAGGCATCTTCGAATTAAGTGCTGTCAGACGTCGCATGAACTCAACAACTTGTTCTTTGAATATGTCCAATGGAATTGTTGGTCTGCTTGAAACTGATTCACTGGAATTTTGGTCGTTTGGTGCAGCAATAAAACCATGTGAATCTTGATCACTTGGAGGTGAATCCGGAGTTTTACCGTGTTTTTTTAACACAAGAGGCCAGCTTGCTGCCTTCATTTGAACTTGGATCTTTAAATCAGCCAAAAAATTCATTATAACTAATTAGCCCAGAATTTGTAAATTCTAAGAAATGTTATGTAAAAATAGAGCATGTAGAAACGTTGTTGTATAATAATTATTCGATAGATCAATTAAACGAGGTAAAGTGAACAGATGAGTAATCCCAGAATTGTTTCAATGGAGTATTGTAAAGAATCAATAACAATGAAGCAGTGGGTTCCTGTACAAACTAAAACCTTTACCTAAGAACAAAGGAGCGATCTATTTGTGTTTACACAATATGGGAAGACCAACTAATCTATTAAACATGTTTCAAAGTATTGTTTTAGAAATTACCTAATGGTTTGTGTTGTAGATGTTTCGTCGTGCTGAAGAAGGAAAGTTATTTCCGAGTTTCTGATCGGCCTTTGTCGAAGCGTACGTCTGCTGGTTTTGTGTTGTGGATGTTGGCCGTGGGTTTCTTTAGAGTGGTTTTATATAGGGATGCAGTAATGATTTCTATACAAATGTCTTTGCACATATCTTTCACATACATTTTGTTGGGGCCCATATTGGGGTCCCCCAAAATGATCTGAATCGTTCATGTTTTTCAGAATATTTTCTCAAGGGTTGCAATAAAATATTAGTTTGAACGGATATTGGTAAGGGCTTTTTCAGAAATTGTAGAACGAATCATTGTGTTTTGTCTTATGAATTTTGATAAAGCTTTTATTGATATTTGTTGGAGCCGCTTTTCTATAAGAAACTTGCAGAAAATATTTTTTAAAAAATGGGAGGTTCGGAGTATTTTGTAGGACCTGACATGGACTCCACTGAAACGTATGTGCAAGTTATGTACAAGAACATACGTGCAGGTAGCGTGGTTGAGTTGATTAAGATGTCTTATATACTTGTTGTTGTACTCATGACTGTTGAGCTCCTTTATTTTCAGTACGAAATCCAAATACGACAAAAATCAACTATTAGAAATTTGGAATTGAAAATTCTTGTAGAAAAACTAAAAGGATTTAAAGTACTTTCATTAGTGGTGAGAAATGTTTGATTTATTTCATTAGTTTGGACAATTTATTTTTGCTCGAAGTTTTTGTTTGGGTTGTCCTTTACACTAATGAATTTATTGATTTTTTTGGGTCTTATTATGGATTCTAATAAAAGGTTAAAATCACAAGTTATCTTTATAATGTATTTTTATGGTCGTTGAAAAAACTTAGCAGAATATAATATTGGTTAATGCTGTTTCAATATTAACTCGTTTTTTTGTTTTCTTTGTTTGGGTTTTTTTTTGTTTTTTTTTGTTTTTACAGAAGTTGAGATTGATAAGGTTTATATTAAAATTTGTATGGTGTTTGAAAATTTGTAGGATGCTCCATGAATTTTGAAGTACTCTACGAATTTTAAAATATTTTTTACTAATATTTGATTACGTAAGCCAAATTTAAGGTACCCATAACAATGCATTTAAATAATAATTTGTCATAGAAAAGATTTTTGTAAGACTTGTAATGGGCTTTGAAAAAATCGCTGAGTGTAGTACATGAATTGAAACGAGTCTTTAAAATAAAAAGATACTCCGTAGTGTACAATTGCCAAATTTAGAATGACAGCTTTTTAACGTTTTAACGTACGAATCTTTATAATAAAAACATAGTGTATAATTGCTGTTATATTGATGCATAACTGCTTATTTTGTTATGGGACAGTTAAACATACTTTCTTTTACCACTTGTAACTGAATTGACAGAAGAAACAAGTCATAGAGTACATAATTGACAGAGAAAAGCTGTCATGCATTGGGTAATTGACAGTTGAATAATTTTATAAAGTTTTATTATAGTTTTATTGTAATTAACTAAGCTTTCGCGTTACACTCATTTTTATTAGGTAAATTGAAACTACTTATGATTTTCAAATAATGCCCTTTTAATTATGCTACTCGTCTCCCAATTGGGAGAGAGAAGTTAATTTACAAATATGGGGTAAATAATGCACCCGTAATTTAGTTGAGTTAGAAATAGTTAACCTAAGTAAATAATTTGCGAAAGAAATGTGTTTGGCATATGGACTTTCAAACAAATATAACTCCTTTACTGTAAAAAGTTAGGGCACAGTTCTTTTACTTCACTCTCAATTCGAAAATCCATCAAGTAAAACAATGGCGCTCAAGCAGAAAGCTTCTTCTCGATCATCAAGTTCACAAAAGAGGAAAGCAAAGAAACAAAGTTCACGAAAGCCCAATGCTTGGACGGAAAATTATTCACCGAGATTTCCGCAATGCATCAGAGAGAAGGAGCAGGTGAACCAATATTTTATCTCCAAAATCGATTATCCAACTAATTTTGTGCTTGGTCCAATTTATTATCCACATGCACCAGCGGAACTTCCGACTTATTATCCAGTAAATTTTGATGAGCCTTTGCTTCTTTCACTTCCGGGTTTACATCGAATTGGATGGGTCACTAAGGGTACCATTCGATCTTGGCCAAGTGTTTTTGAATCTTGGGAAAAGTGGGTTAGTCGAATGAAATTTTTTTTAGCTCCATCATGGCGAGCAATGAACCTTTATGAGGCTATCGATTTGTCTACTCAATCGTTGAAATTAAACCCAAACTTAATTGCTGCTGCTGCGTGCTTTTGGTCTGTTTCTTCAAATGCTTTCATATTCCCCTGTGGACCAATGACCCCCAATGTATTGGATATTATTCATCTAACCGGTCTGTCAAGTTTGGGCGAGGATGTAAATGCCACCCTTGATCATGAACCTTATGATCCACCATTTAATTTGTTTGAAGGTTCATGTAGTTATGCAAATTTCATACACAAGTATAGTGTGATTGATGATCAAGAGCCTTGTTTTCATGAGAAAATTGCGTTCTATTTGTACTGGCTCAATAAATACGTTATGTGTGTATCTGGTATAAAGATCACTAAAGAATACATCCGTTTGGCTGTTTGTTTAGCCCAAGATATCAAGCTGGCCTTGGCTCCTTTTGTTTTAGGAACTTTATATAAGGGGCTGTGGACATTTGTACAAAACAAAATAACCAGTAATTGTGGTGGGCCCTTTTGGATTCTTCAGGCATGGTTATATGCATATTTTCCAACCATTAAACCTGTCAGCAATTATCCCAAGAGAAAAGATGGTGGACAATGTTTGAGTTATGCTGAATATTTGTTATCTCATGAGCCAAGACAGGAAGATATTTCATTTAGAAGATATTTCAAAACTTTTTACAAACCTGATATTGGAGATGCACCAATTTGGCTACCTTTCAAAGAATGCTCCTATGCAACATCCGAGGGGATAAAACCAATACTTCAGTTAAAGGATTCAGCGGGAATCGTGAACCAATTTTGGGGAAGCATCTTGATTCCTAGATTCATCTCCATTGGATTTTCTCCAACAACAGCAAATTTTTCCAATTGCAGTTTTGAGGTTTATTGTCCTAACCAATGTGCTAGGCAGTTTGGACTGGTTCAAGGGATTCCTGTTCCCTACACCCATCCCAGGATTAAAGATTTGGTGAAAACGAGGCCAAATGTGACTGAAATTTCTCTTATCAGAGAATTGGTTGAGTATTTCAAAAAAACCATGGCAAGCTTTCAGTTTGAAAGCTTGGTTGCTACCCCTGCATGTACAGCAGAGTTCAACTTTTGGTGGGAATGTACCCAAGCAATTTTATTTAGCAATGACTTGGAGAATTGCCTTTTCAGGCTTGATTCCCAAATTACCAAATCAGGTATGATACTACATGTATTCAGTTATTTAATATAACACTTTTTGTTTGATTTACTAATTCTATTGGAGTTATTTATATAGCTTCAATTCGCAAAAATCTGACTGCTCCTCAACTGCAAGGCAAAGTAAAGAGTAAAAAGGCTGTATCTGCAGAAAATTTGAGTAATTTAAAGAAAAGAACCAGGAGTTCTAAAGATGCAGAAGTTATTCAGAATCCTCCAATAATGGCTGATGCTATGAAGGGCTATAAACCAGCTATTCAACAAGAAGAAATGGTTTCCAAGGAAGAAGTCGAAGACCGCGAAATCATAGGGTTTTATAGAACGGTATGACTTTTACTCCAAATAATTGTTTGTATATGACCATTTCAATATACTGTTTGGTGATTTATTGGCTTATCTAAATATATATTGATTTCTTTTTAATCAGAAAAAGAAAAGAAAGTTACAACTGCAGGCGACTTCAGATGAAGAAAATGGCCATGATAAAGGCTTGCCAACCAAGCTTTCTAGTATTGTGGACTGTGAACCTTTGAATTTGAAGTCCAATATTCAGTCGTCTCCCAAACATCGAGTTCAAACAAGCCAAGAGAACAAAGAATTTGAAAAGGTTGAAATCTCAGAGCAATCAAAGCCGATGGAAATGGTTATTGTCCCAATACTAAATCCAGCTTCACAGTCATTCACAACAATTTCGAATGTTGATGATACCAGCTCCAGCCAATTAAGGATATTTCCTGAAGTTCTTGAACAATTGATAGAACCAAATGCTGATATTTCAATGACAGATATGTCAACTGCTAACGAAACTCTTGTACAGGAAGAAATAGTTGAGAAGAATGAAGAATACAATCCAATCCTGACGTTCAAGATCAATATATGTTTATGTCTCCTAAAGATCAAGAAGCAGTTGAATTAATGTCTTGCAAAGGCAAGGACAACATTGATATGCGAAATAAGGATCTTTCTTCTGCTGTCCTTCATATGATCCTTGAGATATTGGAAATTGCACAGGAACAAGATACACAGCTAATGGCTGATGTCAATTGTAATATTGGACGTGAACCCTTTCTGTTGACTGAGATTACTCATGTGCAAGAGCAACCACGAGGTACAGGAGTTTTTCTGATTGGTAACCAAGAATTCACAACTGAAAAGACTCCCATTGCTTCACGTTTTTCAGTCAATGAAGTAAATCCTGAGTTGATTAGCAGTTCTAATTCTGATTTGGATTCCATGCTTAACAAGGCGAGGTCATATTCTGAATCATTTTCAAAATGCATATCTGAGTTTTCCGAATCCCTGAGTGCTCCTTCCTTTTACGAGCTGAGTGAAGACACCAAAGATGAAGTGGAATCGTTCTTTAGGATGTTAGAACTTCCTTTGGCAGAAATTGCTACTCACCATACACCAGTTTTCACCAAATGTGTGAGCCACTTGATAGCAAAGAAAGTGCTTCCACTGTCAGAGCACATTAGACTTGAAGAGTTTTGGTCAAGTCTAAGTGAAAACTTAACTGCAGCAGCTTATTGCCAGAAGGAGGTGAAGGAAAAACGTGACACGATTGATCAATTTTCCAATGTTTCCAAGAAATTGGATACAATGGGAAATAGCATTCAACATCTGAAGGTTAAATTGCACCAAGTTGATATGGAAGAAGCTGAGCTTCTTGCCCATCTGGGTAAACTCAAAGAAGAAAGAATGTTGCTATTGGCACAGAAGGAATCAATCAATCATGAGTTGGTGAACATCAAGTATGATGAACAAGGAATCAAAACCAACATGTCTATGGCAAGGGTTAGCTACTTGAAAAACGAAGAAAGATACAATGTAATAGACAACAAATGGAGCTATTTCAAAAGATTGTTCATAGAGTTTAAGTGTAAAATATGGTAGTTATTTGTAAACAACATTAAGTTTTGTGCATCTATGCTAGGCCTAACAGTACATTTGGATTTTGGAAGTTGGTCTTTGTTAATTTTGTAATTATGTTTAGCCTGCAATTTGGAGGTTTCTTAAATTTTGTTTAATTTTATTTATGTTAATCCTGTGTTTCAAGGCTTAACTCTAACTTGTATTCAGTTATTTTATTACTATATTACGTTGATACTAACCTGAATTGACAAGGTTATTTATTGAGAATACAAAGGAACTGCCAAGCAATTCCTCTACTTCTTGATGTTGGACAACTTGGAAAAGAAAAGGGTTTAGATTTACTCAAAAGGTATGTTTCTTCCCTTTGAAGGTCAGGACCTATCTTATTTGCACACACGATATGGATATTTCATGTAAAATATATACTGAAATGCTCAAGGATATAAATCGTCCATCTGCTTTGCATAGTATTGCTTCTTAATAGTAGTTTCTAATTGATCATATGATACGAATTGAAATTAAATTAGCAGAGCAATTTTGTTTTGCATTATGCCTTTAGTGAACAAACATATATTTCCCTTGACAATCACTCTACATTTATAGAATTCGTAACATTTCCTGCATAAGAATTGAATTGAAAGATTGTTATTACAGTAATCGTGAACAAGCAGGAAATTATTGATTACGTAACCTTGATGCGTATGTATAGCACACTCTCCGAGAATCTAAACTACTATAATCATCAGGGAGCTAGTCACAAGCATCTGCTGGACCACTTTTGAGACTTTGTCGACAATATGCTCAATAACTTCGAAACAAAGAAATGGGATGCTATTCGGGAGAACGTGAAGTTCCAATCTTTAAACTTTGGTATGACAGCATCACACTACTATGTCAGTTGCATCACAATAGAATGTTTTAGCTTATCTTGAACTGCTAGAACAGTGAATAAGAGTCTTCTAGATATTTTGGCCTCTGTTTCAGAGTATACGTTATTATGGTATTGCTAATACGTTTTGAAGTAGAATAGTTGATTCAGAAGTTGATTAATCATTCAAGGGTTATTTATGATAATTCTAAATGCATAAACTTGTACGCGAAGACTAATGCTCTGCTACCAGCTAGTTTCTTGAAACATGTGTTTGGTGGGAATCCACCTTGCGATCAGTTAAGTATGCTGTTTTCCATAAGTAAACTGCTCCAAGTTATTGTTGGTATTGTATTTCTATCTATCGAAGGTAACCAGTCGATAACACAGGTCATATGGAAAAGTGATTCTATGCTATTGTAAGTTTCACATTTTACGAAAGAATTAGCCAAGAAATGTTGAGAGAACCTTGCAAAAAGTATAGAGACCATGTTTGTCCTGGCAAACATGGACAACAATGAAAGGCAAAAGCTCTTATGAATACTTGATATTTAGGTGAATGATATTCAGGTGAATATCGGACTAACCATGGCAGGAGTCGAGTTTACAATACTTAGGGAAATTAATATACGAACATGAATTGCTAGAAGCGTGCCTACATGTTCCGTTGTTGTAAGAATTTTCAAGGATTCTTCCTTGATGTTAAAGGTTATTGGTCATCATGAATTTTAACGATGTTACTGTTGAAATTGTAGTATGGAGGAACAATATTGTTTAGCTACTTGTAGTTGTTATTGCTCCCTTAATTTTACTTACCAGGTTAGAAGCGTGCTCTACAATGCTTATATATTTAATTAGGTAATGTTAGTTAGATTAGTGATCAAATTAGGTGAAGATTAGTATATGAACATGAATTCTTAGAAATGTGCGTACATTGTTGGATATATTTTCAGCATTCTGGTTTGATGATGTTTATTGCCGTAAATATCTTAAAAGCAGAGAATAAGGATGGTGGGTTGTGGTTGGTTGTACCAGCAATAACTGGGTGCTTGCTATGAATAGATGTTCCTTCCAGAGCAAACGTAAAGTCAAGTTTGATTTCGTTGTTCATAAAGAAGTTTGAAAAAACATGTGCACCTTCTACTTTATGTGCGATTCTTACATAGGTTATGATCAGGAATATAAGTTTGTTGTTTATGCCAACATCAGGAAGTATATTGGTCCTTACAGCTCTACTTGAGCGTTTCAGCCAGAAGCCTCCTTGGCAAGAGGAGACCTCGAGATTGCAACATTGAAGAGTGCTCTGACACTCTAAGAAGACGTCGAGGGGACATTCATCATCATTGGGCTACAAGCCAAGTCCAAGTATATTGTGCATCACATTTGGAGGATGAGTGGGTTGGAAGCTAGAGCTAGTGATTTGATACAAGGCAAACCCTTTATTGGGGAGATTTCCTGGCTTTTGACCTTCTTACAGATAGACAAAGACGACAAGAACCAATCATTGGAGCCTGTTTCTGATATGGTTATATCATGCCTACCCCTAATCTGAGCCTTGTAGCGTGACGTCCATTGTGCCTTGGTACAATGATGACTACTAACGGCCACACCACAATCTCCACTGAATGTTTGAGACACATTCACAAACTATGACTTCCACTGGTCGTACCCCGCACTAAGGCCCATGAGAAACGCCACAATTTGACGAGAGCGGTGTGTATACTTTTAGTTGTTAGACGAGAATGGAAACATGTTTTTAGTGTTGTTAGCTTGCTTAAGTATTTAAAGGAATTTTTTATATATGCGCACACTTTAAATCTAGAAATAGAAAATACATTTGCTACCAGAAAAGTCAAAGAGTTCTTCACATGAAGATATATGGTCTGAAAAAAAAAAATTATTTTTGTTGGTTTCAGTGGCGAATTTTGGGTATTGAATGAAAACTGAATTCAACTTGTTTAGAGTGGGGGAATTGTTAGCTAGTGTCGTTAATTTGTTTGGGAAATATATGAGAACGAAGTAAACATTCATAAAATTAACTCACAAGTTGGACACACAATTTATGTGTGCCTGGAATTTACTAACATTTGATTTTTTTATACTTTCAGGCAGCTAAAAGATACAAAAGCATTGAGCATCACATATAGAAATGAAATAAAAACACTTCAACCTGCGTATTCTTCTTACATCATCGATGTATCAATGTTCTCGAGTGATATGTTCAAACACGCAAGATATAGTCATAAACTTTTTGCAGGTAACTCAAATATTTTTTGGTGAACAGAACTGCTACTGATTACTGAAGTTATCAAAAGCTAGAGTTTACAAAAGAGTCAAAAGTTTGCAAATAGTTCTTTTATACTCTATTCTCTAGTGCTAATAATATTGTGCTTCTGGTTTTACTGTAATTCCAAGGAACAGCTGTCAAACTATTGGGCAAGCTAAGTTAGAGGAGCCCGTCGAGGAATGCCCTTCCTTTTCCTGGAATTCACATGGTTGAACAGGGGCGCAGTTGGAGGACAAATGTTGTTTGTAACCTGTTTAGCAACTGAAGCAAACGCAAGAGAAGATTTAGCTGGCAATTTATTCAACCTCCTTACCTTCACTTTTCCCTTTGGCGTTGATGATTGGTCAATCTTGAAATTTTCATCAACTTCACATGTACCAAACTTTGTTTCAACGGTGAATGTTTGTTTTGGAAAACTACGATATATAGCTTCGCGCTACATCAACAACACAAATTGTCACGCTCCAAATCCGGGAGCATGACCGGCCGTGTACCATGAAGCAATCATGGGACACGAAGCCTAATTAAAAATATTTTTAGC
>JAOTQK010000024.1:18405392-18427260 GCA_025642025.1 Rhododendron ferrugineum | reverse complement strand
ACACAAAATCAGTAAAGACAACTCTAATATTTGTTCAACTGAACAACTAAAACAACTGCTAATCTCCACCTGGAACAATAAGTTCATGGAGGGAGAAAACCTTAAATCCTACAAAAACTAGAGCCGCTGTCGAAAGGATCAGACTTTCAGGCTACCATGACAACAAAGCACATACAATGTCCATGAATGGCAAACCAAATGAATATAGCTCCTTCAATCCATTGTCCTCTTATCTTTTCTTTTGCGTCCATAAATCCTTTGACTAATCCTTGATCCAATCACAACCCAATGAAATACTTAGTCACATAATTGCATGATTGTTGAACAAAATTTGAAAGACCTAAAACCTTAGTCACATAATCCTTCAAAATGAATTGCGCCCCGCACTCAATCCTCGCATTGCACTCGTGCTCTCAATCCTCGCTAATCACAAATTATAGTACTTTGAGATGAAATTTACCGACGCTTTCATGCTTGCGCAAACGCACGCGGATTATGTGACTTAGCCTAAAACACAACCCAAACTCTTACAAAACCAAAAGAAAAATATCACAAATACACATAAATATTTAGAGACATATATGGAGAGGGAGAGAGAAGCATACACAGAGGCAGCATCAACCCTTTCATAAAAGTCTTTGGACTTAGGCTCGGAAGAAGCAACGGCTTCATTTGGAGGAGGTTCAGATATGGCTTTGCTTGCCGAGGCATCCGTGGTAGGCCCTGTTTCGCCGACCGTGACAGGATCACGGGGAATGGAACTTGAACCATCGATTGTCTTCATGCCTCCAAGGAAGACACTTGTTAACACCATTTTTGAATGCAAAGTCGCCTTTAACAGCTTCAAACCCTAGAAAAGAAGGGCATATATGTTCAATGTCTTTACTACTACGTCACTCATAAGAATTATGTGCAAATTCTCTGTATACAATTACCCAAATGCATATCTGGCAATAACAACTTTTCCCTTATTTTGAACTACAATGACGTGCGATCCATGTTCTAACAAGAATCGCAATATTTGAATCCGGAAGTCCTGGAACGAGATTAACCAGAAAAAGGAATAACAAAATGAAAAACTAAGCAACAAGAGAGGGGGAAACATCAATTACCTCATCCATCCCAAAACTCACCACCTTCTTCTCCAGAGATTGAACATTTGTAACATTGAACTTGCTAAGCAATGCAATACCAGAGAAGGTTGACATGGGCATCACCACCAAATCATCCATCACCATATATGTTACGACACCTTTAACGTAGCCTCCCTCACCGGATAAACCAGTATTGGCAACTTTTGATGGCACGAATGTTACCTCAGTCCACATAGTAGGATACTCGCATGATGGACAAGTAGTAGCTTTTGGGTCATTGGTGACGGACCTGTAAATCAGGTTTAAAAAAATTGAAACAAGAGAACGATTTTGTTAGTAAGTAATGTAAAATTCTAATGGCAAGATGAATTGAAATATCTCAAGCAAAGTCCTCAACATATATAAAATATATGGTTCAAATTCCGTGCCATCCGTGATCCGCCACAAAATAGAAAATATCTATGAGATCAAAATTAACTCAAAGATTAAAAGCGATTCGATATATATCATTATATGATTTAATCAACAAAAAAGTGGTATTTATAATGATGTTCAAGATTGTCTCAAAATCAAGACGAGCACCACAAAAATAAGCTCATGGAATTTCATTGCTACCCCAACATGGGTTGAATGGAGGTAGTGGGCACGTGATCACCTTCACATTTTTTGTCTTGTGTGTGTTTGTGTAAGATAGGCGATCAGGAGGAGTGTCAGGGGTCGCTTACACACACCTTGAGGTCCTCGACTAATTTCCTCCTCAATCCGGTCAAAGGCTAATCATTCACGATGGGATTAGAGAATTCACAAGAAATTACTTTTTTGAGATTTATCCTCAAGAGCCGATTTGTTTAATAGACAGACCAAACTAGAACAGATCTTTGTTTTACTGAGTCAGGTCTCGAAGAGTTCACGAATGGATTAGTTCATTCCCAGCCCTAAAAACAGGTACTCTAAGCAAGCTTTCGTTTCAAAACAGTTAATGAATCCTCAATATTAAAATTGCACACACGTCACAACTCAAGTAGCAGAGGAGAAACCCGCAATACATAAATGCGTAATGAAATCAGAAAAAACAAAATCACATAATAATTAGGGATTTTTTTTTTCACACTCTCTTTTTTCATATTCACATTCCCTTTTTGTATTTTAGGAAAAAAAAATACACACACTTCAACATTAAAAAACAAAAAAGTCAGTGTGGATATGAAAATATGGAGTTTGAAAATCAATTCCCAAGTTTTACCTACTACAGCTTCCACACTTGTACATCTTGTTAACCGCCGGCGCGGGGGCATCGTCGTCGGTGAGAAGAAGAGAAGCCTTCGTCGAACGGACCGCCACCTTGGGTTTCAACAGAACCTCCTTGCTTTGGTTGGGCTGCATGTAGGTATCGCTCAGGTTGTCGACGCTGTCGTAGAGGTTTCCTAGGCAGCCGAGCATGCTTTTGGCGGTGAGGAGGCGGACAAAGGTGCCGGCAGGGAGAGAGAGGAGGGTGAAGAGGAAGTCGACGAAGTCTTTTCTTGCCTCGGCGAAGAGGACCCTGTTGTTCTTCGTGTCGACTAGTAGTTTCAGGGTTATCACTTCTTTGGAGGAGGATGATGATGCCATGGGTGAGTTGAGTCACTAGTGCTTTTTCATAGGGTTTTGGAGATGAATGTGGGATTATACAAACACAAGCTAGGGAAACAAAGCAGGAAAGAATAAGTATGTTAGAAAGAAATGCAAACACATGAGTTCATTATTTTTGGAGCAAGTCTGAATAGAAATATCGGGGGGTTTCTCGTTTTATAGGTATAAGGAGAAGCATTTGGCATGGCTTCAAGTCTAGACAAACATAATCATAACTTTCAACTTAATTTAGACTTGAATATCTTCCTACTATGGACAAGGTTAAGCATATATCTTACAGCATTGGTCAAGCATATATTAAAACTTGCAGCCTCCTTCATGACTAGAAACCACATACATTAAATTTCCAACACATAGACATAGTTTGGGCAAACCACCCGATACCCTCATCAATAAACAAAAAAAGATGGTACAACGAAAAAAAAACAAATTCTAAACCACCACAAGACCCTTGAAAGAATCAAAATCTAATGCGCGCATTGTTTCCTCAACGGCAGTAGGATCGAATATGCATCAATCCTCAACCCATGTGTTACCGAGGAAGACGCTTGTTAAAACCGTCTTCGACTGCAAACTTGCTTTCAACAGCTTCAAGCCCTAAAAAACCAAATAAGAAAGGGTCAGGTACCTACCAATACCATGTACTCATAAAGTATGGATATGATCAAGAAAACCAGAAATTAACATCACTAAGTCTAGAACAGTGTGAGATTAATTGAATACCTCAGGCATTCCCATGTCAACAACCCTTTCCTCGAGTGCACCAACTTCCTTAACATTAAATTTGTTAAGCAAAGTAGTAATACTAGAAACAGCAAACATAGGAGTCACCACCAAATCATCCATCACCATATAAGTCACCACTCCTTTCACAAATCCTCCCTCCCCTGCTGCTAATTCCGCTTCCTCCCCCTCCTCCGGAACAACATAAACCGCCTCCCTCCACATACCCAAGTTGCAAGCGGGGCACAAAGCTTCAGGGTCATTCGAGACGTAAGGGTAATATTGATCGTACTCATCATCTTCGCTGTCAATGTCATCGCTGTTGTTGCACACATAAAACCTTTTGGCTACACTGTCCGACCTCGTCTAGCAAAAGCAATGGACTAATAATATCTGAAGAACCAATTGGTGCCTTGGGATTCAAGAGGGATTGCTTGCTTGTGTCCGGTTGGAAGTAGGTTTCGTTAAGATTTTCAATGCTTTCGTAAAGGTTGCCCAATGTCCCTACCATAGTTTGTTTCTTGAGGAGCTCGACCACGGCTCCAACAGGCAAACGGAGAAGGTTGAATAGGAAATCGACAAAGTCTTTGCCGGCTTCTGCATAAAGGACTCTCTTGCCATTGGTGTCAATGAGGAGTTTTAGGCTCACCTTGGTTTTGGAAGAGGTTGCCATTGCGATGGTTATTGCTCTCCTCTTTTTTCGGCGCACGACGGTTTTGCCTACTCTATTTTCTCGGCTTACCAACGATTAACATCAAAGCGATGAACTCTGTTAAACAGACCAGATTTGAACAAAATCAACCACTTGAGAGTGCCCTCTCTGGTTGTGTCGATCTCAAGCTACGAGTATATAGAGAGGGGTGGAGTACTACTGTGTGAGAGTGTGTTTGCGTGTGTAGTTAATGCATCTGTCTCGACGAGTCAGGTGATCGATCGATAGAGCTACAAACCATTGGATATTTGTGAGAGTCCATGCCAAGTTTTGAACTGATCTCTTTTCCAACGGTCATATTTTTGTGGATTCCCAATGTCAGTTTAATTTAGTTGGATTTCGTCAGGTTACGAGAGTACTGGTATTTCTTCTCGTTATGGAGAGAAAGGTGCAAATAGGGTATTGCTGATGTGGAACTTGTGCAGCGTATCTGGGACGGCTGGACGGGTCGTCTAAAAATGCAACCAACGGTCCGGATACAAAGATACCGAAGGGATTTTAAAAAAATGAAAATGAAAAGGTTGTTTCAATCTGGACGGTTGGTTGCTTAGCTTGGAAGGCTCGGAAGCGCTGCACGGATATCACGTGGTACCCGATTTGCAACCAAAAATTTCTCTGTAATGGGTGTTACTCTGTTGAACAGGTTCGGTTGAAAAAAGAGGGATTGGATCCCCATTTTTTTTTTTTTTTGGTGTGATCATCGTGAAAGGCCTCAAGGGCTACAAAGATCCAAAATCTGGAGCCTCTGTTGGGAAGAAAGATCCTCAACTTTACGTGGTGTTTGGATGGAGGAGATGAAGGGGGATATGTGAGGCGCCCTGATTTGTACTCCGGCTCTCCCTCAAATTCGGTGTTTGGTTCAGTTTTTTGGAAGGGGGAGATAAACATTGTAGTGGCTTCATCTTTTGCCTAGAGGTGAATTTGTGAAGGGGAGTTCAGACCCCAGCGTTGGCAAATCCAGGGGGTTTTGAGATGGTTTTACCCCTCCAAATCCCCCTTTCGCTTATCCTTTCTCATCCCATTTCTTCTTTCATCTTGTTCTGATACCCCTCCAAATTTCCCTTCTCAAAAAATCATCAAAACACCTCATTACAAATCCATCATTCTTAAGAGGTGAGGTCATCCTTCTTAACATATCATCAATCATTACATATCCACCTTCAAATTTACCCTCATTCTATATCCACCCAAAACAAATCATTCATCCAAACTGGCCGTTAGGGTTATTCATGTGGATTGGGTAAGATGTCACCAAGTACAATGAAATAATACCGATAGAGGGTAAAGAAAGTTTCAAGTAGGGAACAAAGAACTCCATTAAAGGAGAAAAAAATAAAAAATAAAAACGGAAAAATATACCTCAGGTCGCCGGAGCCGCCGCCTCGGATCCGGCGGCTTATTTGCCGGAGGATGCGCCAAACCACCCCAAAGCGTCGAGATCTCAACAGATCTAGCCCTCCTGAGGTTTGGATCGAAGCCGAGGGAAGTGGATTTCATCCTGATCCATCACTGTGACCGATGGAGGTTGGACGATGGAGGCAACGGAGGGCTTCAAACGGTTGAGATCACGAGGAGGAGAGGTGGCTGGCAAGAAGAGGGCCGGGGGGTGGTGGAAAAAATAGGGTTATCTCTCTAGAGGGTGTTGGGCTGCCTGTTTTTTGGCCACTTGCTTGTCAAACGCTCTGCAGTATTGAAATTATTGAGGTTCAGTTGGAGATCAATTAAAACAACCCAAATGGAGTATAATCAAGTCGGTTTGTTAACTTTCCAATTCATTTGATAACATTTTTCGAACTTTTCATATGACTAGTCGTGAGAAAAACTGGGTGTCGTGTCACGGAATATGCCTTCCTTGCGCCTGTGACAAGCACTTGTGTTTCCATGCCTTCCATAGCCCAGTGACAAGTACATATCGTGTCGTGCCTAGCCCGGTTACAAGCACAAGTTACGCCAAGCCCACATGCCCTGTGACTAACAAGAGTGTTGCTCGATCTGCAACCATTGTAGGTCATGAACTTTCGCCTCCCTTGGCCCATACATTACGCACCAACTTTCATCCCACGCCTTGCAAACTGTTGCTTCCAAATTCATCATCATCTTCTTCTTCTTTTTTAAAACGGTTCCAAATTCATCTTAATGGAGGCAAAAAACTAATAACCTTGAAGCAAGATTTCCACTTGTAACCACCTGACCAAATTGTCATACAATTCATTATGCAAAAAGAAGTGCATGTTATGGGCCCCTGAATAATTTCGATCACGTTTTTTTTTTTTACTTTTGTGTAAAAAATTTCGACATGGCAGGATTCGATTATCCCTGGAAGCAAATTAACCATGATTTAAGTGGGGTGCCATGACGGTGGGTTGTTGTGCTAGTCTCCCCCGAGTATTTAGTCGAGGTGCGCGTAAGCTGGCCAGGCAACCTCGGAGTACCAAATATATCCCTCAAAAAAAAAAATTGGTAAGACCAAAAACAACGAAATTCTAAACCACCACAAGAACCTTCAACAAAACAAAAAATCTAACATGTCCTTAATTAGGCTCCTGTGTTTCCGAGGAACACGCTTGTAAGAACTGTCTTCGAGTGGAAACTGGCCTTCAAGAGCTTCAAACCCTAAACCCAAAAGAAATGGGTCAGGTTACCTACCATAAAGTATAGATAATCAAAACAAAAAAAAAAAACCCAGAAATTAACACATCACTGAGTTTAACACATGGTTTAAAGAACAGTGTTTTTATGCATACCATAAGTGTGCCAGTGTAAGAGAAAGGCAATACGTCTTTTTTGATCAATTGAGATTATAGGAGTAATGAACTTTGTGCAACCGGTCTCGTTCCGCTAAAGTTCTTATTTTTTAAGTACTTATTATATGTTTTATTGAGACAGATCATTCTCTCACGATACATCACTTCTAATTCGAAAAATATGTACTTATTTCTCTTGGCGGAACGTGGCAATTTTAGCAAATTTAGAACTTGTTAAGTGCAATACTATTGTTGCCTTAGAAAAAGCTCGACTTCTCAAAACAAACGAAACAAAATTGGAATAGATTGGAGTAGGAAATTAATTGAATACCTCAGGCATCCCCAGATGAACAACCCTTTCCTCAAGTGCCCCAACTTCCTTAACATCAAATTTTCTCAGCACCGAGATGCTCGAAATAGTAGACATAGGAGTCACCACCAGGTCATCCGTCACCATATAAGTCACCACTCCTTTCACAAACCCTCCCTGATCCCCTGCCGCACCCACCTCATTCGCCGCAGCGACAAAATGGATCTCCGCTGACATGTTGCTGTTGCATCGTGGACACACGGCACGGGTATTATCCGCGATGTACGGGTGGTATCGAATCTGACCAGGCTGTGGAAAACCGGGGTTGGTATCATGATTTCGGGTGCCGTTGCTCGGGCAAGTGAATAACTTTTTATCAAAGGATGTGCAGCCGTCGAGCGATAAGAGGGGAACTTGAGTGGCAGAGAACGGGGCTTTTGGTTTCAGGACAGAGTCTTTGGTTTGGTTTGATTGGAAGTAGGTTTCGCTCAGGTTTTTGATGCTTTCATAGAGGTTGCCCAGAGTGCCCACCATGGTTTGTTCTGTAAGGAGCCTGACCACGGTTCCAACGGGCAAATGGAGAAGGTGGAAGAGGAAATCAACGAAGTCTTTCCCTGCTTCAGCGAAAAGGACTCTTTTGCCCTTCGTGTCAATGAGGAGTCTTAGGCTCACCTTGGTTTCGGAAGAAGTTGCCATTGCGAATCTGTTCTGGGATTGAACTCTAGTTGTTGATCTTCTCAGTTACCCTTTCTCTTTTTTTGGCGTACCAGTGATAGCATCGAAGCGATGAACTATATTAAAGGAGAAGCGTAAAACTGTGAACACACTGAGTTTTGAACAGAATCAATCACTTGAGAGTGCCCTCTTCTCTCTGGTTGTGTCTACGTACTGTCTAGAGCTATATAGGGAGGGGAGAGAGTGTGTTTGTGTGTGTAGTAAATGCATCTATAAACCCATACACCATAACGGTCCACATCCTCAACCATTCAGGTGATCATAGAGCTACACACCATCAGATAATTGTGAGAATCCATGCAAAAGCTTTGAATGGATCTCTTTTCCAACTCTGTTTTGATATGGAGAATTGGTGCATGCATGCCTATATTGTATTCCCAATGTGAGTTTGATATAGTAGTTGGATTTCATCAGGGTACGAGAGTACTGGTATTTCTTCTCGTTATGGGTGTTACTCTGTTGAAACGGGTACGGTTGAAAAGAGAGGAATTGGATCCCCCCTTGCTTGTCAAAAGCTCGGAAGTGGGGACTGTGCTGTGCAGCGTGTGTTGTACACCATCTGGACCATCCGTTTCAGTAATCAATGATCCGGATTAAAATGAAACTTTTTCGGGAAAGAGTTAAACTCTTCCTTAGAAAAGTTTTTTAAAATCTGGACCATTCATAACACTTTTAGACAGTTGAGATCACACAGCACCGTGTTGTGCACTAGGTGCAAAGCACGCTCCCGGTCCAAGCTCTGCAGCATTGGAAGTTGGAACTATGGACGTTCACAGTTGGGGATCAAAACAACCCAGTCATAATCAAGTCTGATTTGTGAACTTTCCGACTAGCTTGATAACGTTTTTTCAAATTCCTGCATGACTAGACGTGAGAAAAACTGTGCGTCTATAGTTCAGTGACAAGCACATGTCATGCTATGCTTTGTCTAGCCCGGTGACAAGCACGAGGTATGACAAGCTCACATGTCCTGTGACTAACACAAGCATTAGTTGCAACCACAATAGGTCACGACTCACGAAGGCTTTCGCCTCCCTTGGCCTTATGTTATGCAGTCACTTTGATCGAATACCATCCAAACTTTTGCTTCCGTATCCGTCTTAATGGAAAAAAGCAAATAATAACCTTAAAGCTAGTAAGATTTCCATTTGTACCACATTTCATTAGAGGTTAATGTGTAGGACCTGGGGTGTGCCTCGGCAAGTTCTTTCTTGATATCATCATCAAAATCTGAAACATCCTTTTTACTTGTTTAAAAACTCGAATTAATTGGACCTATGTAACCGCATGAGCAATTTATCATACAATTCATTGTAGTATCCATCCAGTTTACAAAGACATATATGATGTCTACTCATGGGACTATCATTATCTGGTAAATTTGATTTTTAAAAAGAATAAAATGCTTGTCAAATTCTATATCACGAACAGTTCAAATTGTGATGATAATATCGCGAAGAGACCTACCGAGGTGCAGTAACACACAATAGGGACCTCAGCTAGTTGCAGAATCGTGGTGGAATCATGCAATTGTTCGCAAGTCTTGCATAATTTTATGATAGATTGGAGCATGCCCAGAAACACTGGAAAGTTTTTATAGGTAAGGATTCCAGAACAAAATAAGAACAGAACATTTTAAAGAGTGACTTCTGCGACCTCATCAAAACCATTACAAACCCACAGAGAACAAAAACAACGTAACGCACTTTTTAACTAGGCTGGAAGTCAAATATCATCAAAGAAAATCTCCAAGCTATGCCACCACTGCCACCTTCTTCTCAAGAAAGATATTGGTTAAAACTGTCTTCGACTGTAAAGATGCTTTAAGTAGTTTCAAACCCTAACAAAAACCAAGCACATCAGTAATTGTACCTTGTCAAACCTAAATCTACAATATTTAAAGAGTAGCAGTATTTATAATAACCCTCTAGAATTTAACACAACGGCTTAATTTTTCATTTCAAATGAAACATAAAGCAAATAATCATGATAATGTACGTGATCAGTTCTATCTATACAACTTATCCATATGTCTACCACACGATAACAAATTCTCTTTCATTGAACAACAATGGCAACAGTGTGTACTAACAGAAAAGGCAGCATTCGAATCTCATATCTGTGGAGCGAAATTAACCAAAAAATAAGAAAGAAAAGAAACACGAAGCGAAAAAAGAGAGAGGGAAACGTCAATACCTCATCCATTCCAAAACTCACCACCTTCTCCTCCAAAGCTCCAACATTTGTAACATTGCACTTGCTAAGCATTGCAATACCAGAGATGGTGGACATGGGCGTCACCACCAAATCATCCATTACCATATATGTTACCACACCCTTAACATAGCCTCCTTGACTGGATATACCATCATTGGCTACTTGTGGGGCAACAAATGGCACCTCGATTGATATAGTAAGCTTGCAGGAGGGACAAATGGCTCGCGGGTCATCAGCAATGTACCTATAACACAAAAATTTATTTTGTAGAAGAACGACTAACATAAAATTCCAATGTCAAAAGGTTTTGAACATTTTGTCGTATACATGGAAGCTAAGTTAATCCGATAAGCATTGTTTCCTACAATAAATTAGGAATTATATTCGTATCCAAGTGTATGAATTCCAATAGGTACATAGCCTTGAGTACTTTGTAGTATCCATAGAGTAGGAGCCGACACCACCTATATCCCTGATGACTACTTATCATTCGTCATCTGTCGCAACAGCTTATGTATGAAGGATAGCTAGATAAGCAAACTATTGCAATACAAACATCTGAAACAAACATGGGATCATCATAGATAACAATAATACAAACGCGATTCTATCTTGTAGTTAACTATCGAAATCCTGTTTGTCGTCTCTGTCTTAGAAACAAATATATCTAATTCTTGTGAGTAAGCTTTTTAGATCGATCGGATTCAAGAAAGAATCCTATACTATGATTTGGGTTTTCGCTGCATAACCATGATCCCAAATATAAGCAGGTCCAATTTTCAAATTATACCATCCAGTCCATCAAATAATAGAAAGACAAACCATGATCCCAAATATAGCGTGTTAGCATAGGCATTGTTTGGTTGTCTATACTTATGTGAAAAGATTAATAAGTGATGGCCTGATGGGAGATATGGTTGTGGGTAATCCAATTAGATAATTACTAGTATAATAAGATTAATAATTGGTGGATTAGTAAAACCAGGATTATTATAAGATTAATAGTTAGTAGATGAGTAAAATCAGGATTACCATAATAAGGGCTCGTTTGGATGCGAGATTAGGTTTGGAGGTGTTATGTAATAAGGGGGGATTGGATAGTAGGGGGTATTGGTTAATAAGGGATGACCCACATTGATGTGATGTTTATGGAGGAGGTATTAAATAACACTTGGTTTGGATGAAGGATAAATAGGGGGTATAAGGAAGGGTGGATGATGTAAAAAGCTGTTAAATGACCATTTTGCCCTTGTGCCGTCCCAAACTTAAATACGTGGTAGCAAAAAAAATTAAGTGTTCCAAATTTCAATCCGTTTGAATGAGTGGGAAGATTTTATTTTCTGATCATTTAATTCTAAAGGGTCATAATTAGATTTTGACTATGGCTCTTATTGATTAGCCCTAAAAAAGTCGTAAAACCAAATATTTTTTAGGGCTAACTAACAAGAGCCCTGCAACCAAAAATTAATTATGACCATTTAGGATAAAATGATCAGAGAAATAGGATCTTCGTACCGGTTCAAACGGATTGAAAATTGGAGCACTTAATTTTTTAACCATATTTTTTAATATATAAACTGCAGGTTGAAAAATTAAGTGTTCCAAATTTCAATCCGTTTGAATGGGTGGGAAGATTTTATTTTTCTGATCATTTAATTCTAAAGCGTCATAATTAAATTTTAACTCTAAAGGGTCATAATTAAATTTTAACTCCAGGGCTCTCGTTGGTTAGCCCTAAGAGATATTTGGTTCTACGACATTTTTAGGGCTAATCAACGAAAGTCCTATAGTCAAAATCTAATTATGACCCTTTAGAATTAAATGATCAGAAAAATAAAATTTTCCCACTCATTCAAACGGATTGAAATTTGGAACACTTAATTTTTTTTTCTTTTACTCAAGAAATGGCTACCTTTGGTTGGGAAAGGGAATTAGAAGAGGTACAGTTGTCCGAAATGGAGGGGGATAGGGGGTATTCCACAATAACAGGTCAAACCCTACCCATGGCTAACACCTCCTCAGGGGGTATTAGGAGGTGTAGTGGAAGAGGGCCGAAAGAGAATACCCCCTCCAAATTAACTTGCCAAACGGGGTCTTGGGATGGGGGCCAGGTACTGGGAGGGGTATATCACAACACCCTTTCACAACACCCCATCTAAACAGGCTGTAGCTAGTGGATGAGTAAAACCTCATTCCCCGAGGTTGTATGTTCCGTGTTTCGTGACACATTGGCTTCGAATTGGGAGGAGCGGGGGGTTAATATTTAACAACGTCTATTTGCCCGTCTCGTCAAGATCAACAGGTTTTTTGAATTTTATCTTGAATATTTTTAAAAAATATTGGATAAAAGTCATAATTTTTTTTATTTTTCGATTCGTCTTGACGAAAAAAATCTACAATCCACAAAAGTTACGCTTTGGAAGAAAATAAGAGGATAATTCCACGTACCAACTCACCTCACCTAGATAATTGCTCACAAAAGTTATGCGCAAAACTAACTAACAAACCCAAAAAAAAATATACTATTGAACAAAGACAAAATAGAAAAGGCACAAAAATCTTGACGGGACTTTAGCCTAAATGAGTACAGAAATCAGAAATATGCCAATTACTCACCGGTGATAGTTTCCACACATGTAAACCTTCTTAGCAGCGGAGTCGTCGTCGGTCAGGAAAAGGGAAGCCTCCGTGGAACACACCGCCGCCTTGGGTTTCAACAGAACCTCCTTGCTCTGGTTGGGTTGCATGTAGGTATCGCTCAGGCTTTCGATGCTGTCGTAGAGGTTTCCGAGGCAGCCGACCATGCTTTTGGCGGTGAGGAGGCGGACGACTGTGCCGACGGGGAGGGAGAGGAGGGTGAAGAGGAAGTCGACGAAGTCCTTTCCGGCCTCGGCGAAGAGGACCTTGTTGTTCTTCGTGTCGACTAGCAGTTTCAGGGTCACTTCTTTGGAGGAGGAGGATGCCATGAGTGAGTTGAGTGAGCGAGCGAGCGAGTCACTGGTGCTTTGTGGTGGGTGGAGGTGGGTAATACAAGAGGGGTTTTTTATAGGGTTTTGGAGATGAATGTTGGGAGTGAGAACCCTAATGGCGCGCTTTTTAAGAAGAACAAAAAAATGCTACGGTTACAAACTTAACCCGTTTGCTTAATTTTAGCACTTTTTGAAAGTTTTTTTCTTATTCAAAAACATTCGCACCGGTTAGTTTTGCTCCAAGTTTTTGTGAATTATTGACTCGTCTCGACGAAAAAAATCGAAAAAGTACAAAAAAATACTTGTATTACTTCCTCCATCCCAATTTGTTTGTCCAATTGTCGAAATTCGTGTCTTTCACAAATATACTTATATCTTACATTTTATAATATTTTTTATGATTTTGAATATTTTGTATAATAAAACTAATTGAGATCTATCAAACAAGATCCATATTGCATATTAAAAACATTACGAATTGAAAATTATAAACAATTCTTTGATAGGTCAAATGCTCTCAAAAAGTCAAAAAAGTGACAAACAAACCGGGACGAAGGGTATAACCCAAATATTTTTGAGATTGTTCACTTTTAAGACTTTTTTTTTTTCTGAAAAGTGAATATTCCTCAAAATATTTGAATCGAAGAAAAAAAAAATCTACTTTTTTGATTTCTCTTGTAAAGAGGAATCAATAATCTACAAAAGTAATACAAAAGTAACAAATAACGAACATGAAAAAAAATTTGAATACGTACAAAATCTTCAAAAAGCCCTTTTAACCCACGGGCTTTGGCCCCTCCATGTTGCATAATTCCAGAAGATGCCCATTTATTAAATATGGATCTTCCAAGAAAATTTTCACTCAACTTATGGACCTAGCCCCAGTTTGCCTTGTGGTTTCTTCGTGTCGGTAAGTAGCTTCAGGCTCATTTTTTCGTTTTTAGATTGATTTATTCCCTCCGTTTGGATTTAATAGTTCATCGTTCAATTCTAACCAGATAAAAAATGAGTTACTCCGTATATCTTTAAATTGGTAATGAATTTTATATCCAATATGGATCTTATTTGATAGATTTCAATTAGTTATATAAGACAATGTTTTCAAAATTACAGGATATAATCGATTGAAAAATGGCACGAATTCTAAAAAATGACTATTAAATCCGGACGGAGGGGGTATTTTTTACTCTGTTAACTTGAAAAGATACGCAAGAGACCTCAACCTTTGAATATATATCGGACCCTCAAATACTCACTCCGTCCCGATTTGTTTGTTCTCTTTTTGACTTATACATGTCCCAAATTGACTGTCAATTTTAAAATCAATGGCTCAGATTATGTAGATTTTCAAATCAATGGATTAGATTTGGTTTTCTTAGTAAATTGAAAACCCGAGATTGAACAAATAAATCGGGACGAATGGAGTATCAAAGACGGGCCCGTGAGTCATTACTGGTTGATGAGTTTACTTTAGGATGGTTTCGGTACTGGGTATCTATAGTAAGAGGAGTATGCCATGAGTTCCTTTGTTCCCTTAAAGTACGGATTTTTAAAAATAATTTTAGTAAATTAAGTTAGTCTTGTGAACCGCAACGCATCATGTGACACCGACACAGTGACAAACACGAGAGATGAGACGAAATGAAATCACTTGGCAATTTGCCAAACTAGAAATCACACAACTTTGGAAATTAATTAAGCAGATACAAACTTAGCATTCTTAAATCAGACCAAAAAGATCCTTAAAAAAAACCCAAAAAATGATCACACGGCCACTTTAAAAAAAACTAGAAGCCATTATCTATGCATCCATCCGATGCCCCCTGTCTCCAAGGAAGACACTTGTTAAAACCATGTTGGACTGCAAAGTTGCCTTCACCAGCTTCAAACCCTATCCAAAAAAAAAACAGGGTAGAGATTCATTGTCAGTAACATTTCTTTTGGTATTATTATTGTCACGTAACTAGCACTCGTGGCACACGTAATGTTTGTGCAAATTAAATGGATAGTGGCCAAAAAAGGAATACGGTGATCACGTACCTCGGCCAATCTCACATCAACAACTCTTTCCTCTATTAATTGGACTCACCTCCTTACCATCGAACTCGTTGAGCAGGGCAAAACTTGACAGGGTTGTAGGCATGGGCTTCACCGTCAGATCAACCATCACCATATAGAAGCAAGTCGAACTTGGTTTCTTGGCAGCAGTAGCGAAGTATGGTGGGTAAAAGTCCGACAGACTCTGGTTTTCGATGCCGCCGAAGAGGTCTTCGCCGAGGCTCCCCAGCAATGATCGGTTATTGAGGATCCTGATCACAGTTCCGACGGGCAAAGCGAGAAGATTGCGCAGGAAATCGACAAAGTAGGAGTTTTAGGCTCACAGTCAGAGCTTTCATCCTTCTAGTTGCCATTGCTTTTAACATGTGTGTTCATACATGTATATATACTCTCATGTTAAAAGGGAGTATTTATTCTCCTTTCTTGGGAATGATTCAACAGAATTCTGGTGTTCATACATTTTCTTTTCGAAATAACACCCTTCAAAATGGAGAGAAAACAGGAAAAATGGTACTACTATATATTTTGATCTTTTTCTTCTATCGAAGTCTTTTGCTCTTCTTGGAAAAAAGTTCACTGTATAGACTATACATTGAGGATCAAGTCAGGATGCCCTGATTTAGTGTTAGGTCCGGACTTCTCCCACAGCCGTCGGATTGTGTTTTTAATGGTCCAGATCCGTGGAAAATTTGTTTCGCGCGAATAGATATTTGTTCACGCGAATAAACTGTCCGTGCATCCGGACCATCAAAAACACAATCCAACGGCTGTGGGAGAAGTCCGGACCTAAGCTCTGGTCAGGTCGCCCTGACCTGATCCTAACTATTTTTCAAGGGAAGTGTTGTTATTCGATCCTTCTATTCAACGGTTTATCAAACACATGGTCCTAGGGTTATGGCTGATAAACGAACCGAGCTACTTGAGTACTTCAAGCTCGTGTTTGTTCGTTATAGAAGCTCGTTCAAGACCGGTATGCATAAACAAACCAAGCTTGAACAACCTACTACTCAGCTAGCTCGTTCAACTTATGAGTATATAAAAATTTTAAGCTACTTGAAATCGGTTCGATTTTAGCTCATTCGAGATTGACTTATCTTATAAACAAGCTAAGGTTGAACATGTTTTCAAACTTGTTAAGAACAACTAACTGTTCGGCTTGTTTATCAGCCTTACCTAAGATACTCATTATACGTACTTAATGTCTTATAAAATCCAATGTTCTTATCTGTATCATACTATAAATTAGTAGTACTTCATTCACAAACAACCGAGTATATGACGGTCCATCTTCAGCGTTTCCAGAGATAGACATAATATGGACTTGTTACGTACATTCCTAAATTGCCTTCCCAAAGAGAATTTGTTATAGTACATTTCTTCTCATTGGGAATGCAATTTAACAATTTCTGACGGACGGATGTTGTTGAAAGAGAAGTGCTACAGGCACATCATGTGTGGCACACCTCAGCCACACCTCTCTCACATACAGGTGGAGCCCGTTCCAGTGGGACCCATCTGTATGTGAGAGAAATGTGGCTGAGGTGTGCCACACCTGATGTGGCTGTAGCATTTTTGTTGTTGAAAAGAGGGAATGGAATCCCCAATTGCTTCCAAATGCTGCAGTATTACCCATTTAAAAAAATTCGCTAGGGTTTTTATTTTTTAAGTACTTATTTTCCGGTTTACAAGACACGTCATTTTTCTCACAATACATCAGATTTAATTCAAAAAATAAGTATACTTATTTTCCTTAACGGAACGGGGCCATGTCTATTTATAAACTTGCAACTTCCTGCTTGATCCATTTTAATGAAGCCGAATTTTTGCTTTCTGACTCATCTTGATACTTGATAGGAAGCAACAAACTAATAACCTTAGAGTAACATGCATGCATCACATAAAGCAGAGGTTATTTAAGCAGGAGCCGTGGTTCCTTAGTGCACCGAATAAACTACGGTATAGTGCACTTAGGTGAGGTCTTTCCAGATATCATCACGGTCCTAACCCTTTTATTTTATAGAGTGCTGCAAAAACTTTATATGTTTAAGAGCGCCCAAACCAATCGGACATATGCAACTACATGATCGAGCAATATTTCAAAAAAAACATGTGTCGATTGATCATGTGACTAGGGATAATTGGTCATCAAGTTTTTTCATAAAAACATAATGCTTGACAAATATATATACTATAAAATGAACGACTCAAATTGTGATGATAATATCTCACAGGGGCAAATCGAGGCGAACTACAACCCAATAATGCATTGCTGCACTGCAAATTAGATTCCAAGTCCCTCTCAACCAGTCGCCATATCGTGGTGGAATCATGCAATTGTAGGTAGGTCTTACAGTACCATTTGATGTGATTGGAGCATGCCAGAAACACTAAACAGTTTTTCTAGGTCAGGATTCCTGAACAAAATTAGAAGACAAAAGTATAGCGAGTTAGATATATACTACTAATACTTACTCTATCCGTCTCACAAAAATAGTCCATCAAAAAAAGAAGTAATGGATACGTGAATAAGTTACCCTTTGTTTTTGCAAATTGTAAGGTTTTGACTTCGCTTTGCATAACAATTTGCAACTTGTTCACTCATTTATTGATATCCGATTGTTCTTATATATTGTATATAATTGTAGTTCTCTCTGTGTGTTCTAGGTAGAGGGCGCTTCGGATCATAATTTTTGGCCCGATCGAGTTGCAGACAAAAACTGAAAGTATATATATTAAGGGGTATGGAACCTTAAGATCAAGATATGTGCCCTCTCGTATCAAACCCGCATCCTTTAAAATCTGATTGACAAATGACAAGATACAGGAACGGATGCGATATATATGATGCTTATTTTTTTGCATTAATCTTCGCATCTTCGGTACGTGTCACATTTTATTGATCTGGATCAGCCGCAAATCAAAAAAACTAGCTTGTATGGTTTCATAAATGGTTGTGGCCGTGGATGTCTCTTCCACTTTTGTTATTGGAGATCATATATAGGAATGGGTGAATTGTCATTAAAATCATAAATTTTGTGCCAAATTTGTATACAAACATTTGACAGAGACGTATTCGGAACTATTTGGTACACGTGCGTACTTAGTTCGTCATTTACATGTCTTTCATGCGGATCTATGTCTAGCTAGCATTTCGTTGTTTGATATGTTTGACACAGTATTAAAAAGAAATGGATATCGGAAGTAGCAAACTTATCTCATATACGGAGTATATATTACTGTGAATTACGCAATTTCCCAATGCGTCGTTCGCAAAGCAAACAAAATGTGATATTTGAAGTCAAATTACCAAATAAATACCACCAAAGAGATCACAAAATATCGACTTAAAAATGCTCCTTTATTTTTTCCAGCTAGGCTCCGATTATGCCTTCTTGCCAAGGAAGATACCGCTCAAAACTGCCTTCGTCTGTAGAGATGCCTTCAGCAATTTCAAGCCCTAGCCAAAAAAAAAAAACGCCAGTGATTTCAGTAAGTACGTAACTTATAAATTTCCGTCAAATCAATATAACAAACATGCATAGAAAGATTGAAAGGATCTTGAATGGTACGTACTTTTACTAATCCGATAATAAAAGCCACAAGGGCATTGTGCGCGTTAATGGATATATTATCTTGAAAAATCTACGCCAATGTATTTGAATTTCTATGCCAAAAAAAGTGTTTTCTTTTAGATTTCAGGTATATATGACAACATTTGCAATTGGATTTTCCCAACAAGCTTGATCAAATCCTTTAACCATTGAATTTTATTTCACATGATTCAAGCACCGATGACAGAAAAAGTGCACTGGAATATAGATACAGGGCAAAATTCAGTACAGATTACAGAAGATTTAAGGGGTTTGCCAACCTCAATCCTCTCATTTGCATCAACCTCACCCATTTTTTTGCAAAAGAACCTACTAACCTTAGACCCTTGAAAATCAGAAATTTAAGGTCTTACTCCAGACCCTTGGAAATTTTTAGTGAATTTTATCTTACCCTATCTCCAAAATCTAAACAATAACATACGTACGAAGCTTCAAATTACTAATAAACTAGCAATCATCGGAGGAAAACTGGAACGAGCAGGAGAAGAGGATAAAGCAAATTAAGGACACAAATCCATACTTCATTCATTCCAAAGCTGATCACCTTCTCCTCCAAAGCTCCAACGTTTGTAACATTGCACTTGCTAAGCAATGTAATGCCAAAGATGGTGGACATGGGCGTCACCACCAGATCATCCATCACCATATACGTTACCACCCCTTTAACGTAACCCCCCTCGCTGGAGAAACCATCCTTGGCCACCTCCGGGGCAACAAACGGCACCTCTGTTGATATAGTGTATTTGCAGGTGGGACAGATTGCTCTAGGGTCATCGGCAATGAACCTGAACTCAGAAAGTGAACATTTTGGTGAAAGTTTGAAACTAAATTCCAATGTCAAAAAGGGTTGAATTAATATCCGATTTGGTTATGGGCTACAGTACGTACCTATGATAACTTCCACACATATAAACCTTCTTAACTGCGGAGACATCATCTGTGAGAAGAAGAGGAACCTCCTTCGAACTCACCACAGCCTTGGGTTTCAAAAGATCGTCCTTGTTGTGGTTGGGTTGCATGTAAGTCTCGTTCATGTTTTCAATGCTACCATAGAGGTTTCCGAGGCAGCCGACCATGCTCTTCGCGGTGAGGAGGCGGATGACGGAGCCGACGGGGAGAGAGAGGAGGGTGAAGAGGAAGTCGACGAAGTCCTTTCCAGCCTCGGCGAAGAGGACCTTGTTGTTCTTGGTGTCGATCAGTAGCTTCAGGCTCACTTGTTTAGAGGAGGATGCCATGATGATCAATGCTAGCTTTTGGTACTGGGTACGTATAGTTAGAGGGTTTTTTTATAGGGTTTGGAGATGCATGCATGTTGGGAACCCTAATAGTCACCCACCGTATCTCATCTCTGCATCTCACCTCGAAACAATTAAGAGATTAGTCTTTTCATTTGATCGAAATCAATTCTTGAACTGATGTTTAGGGCAGTTTATGAGTCGTGAATATTTATAAATAAACTTGAAAAAAAAGAAGAAGAAGCAACACTGATCTCAGTTTCTCAATAATTAAAGTGGTTCATTGGATTAGACCACCAGCAATTAATGATTTGAAAAACTCATATGCATGCACTTCATGTACTCCTCCGGTTCTAGAACAGAAATTTGATTCTGGGTTTGAACAAATTTGGAGGAAAATTTTGGTTTTGAAACTGGGTCATCCTAGGCTATTCTCCCCGTCTCACTTTGTTGTGCCTGTTTTCTTTTTGACACCTCACAAAAAATTATCTATATCTCACAATCTATAATATTTTTTATGATTTCAAAAACTTTGTTTAAAAGAATTAATTGAAATCTATCAAACAAGATTCATAATGAATATAAAAAATGTTACAAATTAAGAGACAAAGGTAATTTTTTGAGACGTCCAAAAAAGAAAACAGACACAACAAAGTGGGAGTGTGGGATGGAGTGAGTATTTATTTTCAACGTGATGCAGACTCATGCATGCAGGTCATATATATAAGGAAAATTTATAGAAATGGTCCTCCTAGTTTCATCCGAGTCTCATATTCATCCTCCAAGTATCAATTGCAACTCTTTTGACCTTTAAGTTTGATTTTCGTACCAAGTTGGTCCAATTGATAACGTCTGTCAGCCAAACTGGAAGGAAAAAAATCAGATTGAGGTCAGACATTATCAATTGGACTAACCTGGTACAAACTGCAACGTCCAAACTGCCATCAATCTGATTTTTTTTCCGTCCAATTTGGCTGACAGAAGTTATTAATTGGACCAATTTGGTACGAAAATCAAATTTGAAAGTCAAAAGAGTTGTAATTGATACTTGGAGGACGAAAATGAGATTCGGATGAAACTAAGAGGACCATTTATATAAATTTCCCTATATATAAACATGGTACGGTCCATATATATAAGTGAAGTATTTCAAAGTCCTTAACAAAATTTTCATCTAGCTAGTCAGAGGAGTACTATTGGTACCGACAGTTTCCGTAGGGAAACCGTACCGACGGTCACGCCGGACCGTCTCCAGCCACCGGACGGCCGATCCGAGCTGTCCAAAAAATTTATAAAAAAAACAGAGGGGGCCTACGCGAGAATCAACGGCACCCGATGTGTATAGAGTGTTTGATCTAAACACCATATTTTTCGTGTATATACATATATACACATATACACAAAAAATAGGGTGTTTAGATCAAGCACCCTACACACATCGGATGCCGTTGATTCTCACGTAGGCCCCCTCGTTTTTTTTTTCAAGTTTTGGACGGCTCGGATCGGCCGTCCGGTGGCCGGAGACGGCCCGACACGGCCGTCGGTACGGTTTTTCTACGGAAACCGTCGGTACCTATATCATTTTCGCTAGTCAGAGTATGGGGAAACCGGGGGGTGGAAAAAAAAGATGGACCACGGAAAATACCAAGTTTACAGTGATAGTTCATGCACATGAGCTATATATGTGAGAATGCATGGACCCGGGGGCTCTGCTGCCCGAGGGGCGCAGGAGCCCCTACCCCCAGTGCCAAAACGCACCGTTTGGATTAAATAAAAAATTTCACCCACCAATTTGCAATCCTATGGAGCAGAAACGCGATTACGAGAGCTT
>JAOTQK010000024.1:18392635-18405292 GCA_025642025.1 Rhododendron ferrugineum | reverse complement strand
AAGAAGAAAAGATTAACAACAGTAATATAATAGACTAATTAAATAGTGAGATAAAGAAAAATTAATTAAAGTAAGCGTATTTGACAAGTGTTAGGAAATTTTATGTTTATCCTAATCTCTGGATCTGTTTTTTCATAGGCATTTATCTATGTCATCATCAATGTGACCATTCATGTCTGAGTCTCCATTAACTTTATTGTCATTCTAGCCTTATCCAAATGGATTGCAGGCTGCTGTTTACCTTTCCCTTACTGTCCAGAATCATATTTTTTTGAATTAAAATTCTAGTCCTTTGCCATGTGTCCCTTCAAGCTGAACCCATGGACTCTTGTTATTTGTGCCTTCTACTGCAGTTGTTTATGGTTCATATTAGACATTAGTTCATTTGTCCTTTCATTGTTTGCAAAATCCCAGAGTCTGCTTTGGTGTTACTTAGAGCACATCCCTGGTGATCCAATATGTCATCCATATTCATCTTACTGTTTAACTACTTCAGGATACTTTTTATCTGTTTATTAATGGAATAATTTTACATTCCAGCTGTATTGGGGCGTCTTCCCGGCACCACTATTTATAGAAATGTTCAACAGTATCCAGAAGCATATACCTACAACGGAATTGTGATTGTTCGGATTGATGCACCAATTTATTTTGCTAATACAAGTTACATAAAAGACAGGTGAGTCGATGCTTTTTAAGTTTAGTGTAAAATTGTGCCAGCTCTTCAAACTTCAACTGATTAGTGCTACCTAAGTTTCAAAATTAAGCATTTATTTCAAATTATCTGCTGTCAATCTGTCAGGCTACGGGAATTTGAACTTGAGGTTGATAACTCTACAAAGCGTGGGCCATATGTTGAAAGGGTTTATTTTGTGATTATAGAGATGGCACGTGAGTTTTCTTAATCTTCACTTTCTATGCAGTTTACACAAGTGCGTTTCCTTTTTTGAAGTCATAGTAGGAGTTTTCCTATTTGCACACATCCAATAGCGTAAAGGAGATGTTGCACACCAATGGCCACAATATCAAGGATCATGTCTTTTATTACTTTTATTTTATGTGTGTTTTTTCTCTCCCTTTTCAGCTGTTACGTATATAGACTCAAGTGCTGCTCAAGCGCTAAAAGACTTGCACCAGGAGTACAAGTCCAGGGGCATCCAGGTTGAAAGTCCCTCTGATTAAATTAACAGGATTTATTTTTGCTATGATATGTTAAATTTCTGAAGGCCTGTTATTGTCTCTTCTCCTTTATCACGATTCTTTGGCTGCAAAACTGTTAAATCCTTACGAGTTACGACCTTAATCTATACAAGGATGATACTTTTTGTTCTGGTGTGTTTGTTTCAGTAAGCGTAGAAGCATAAACATTTTGCAATCATTTCGGTAACATTTCAAAAAGAGTCGAAAGGATATTGAAGTAATAATCAATGTTTAGAAACATGTACTAAATTTTATAAAAGTTCGTAAAAGCCCAACGCTTGGTAATCAATCGAATTTAGATTTGTAGAAGGAACAAATCATTTACTCAATAGTAAGATGAGACAAGTATAACCTCAGAAACTAAATGCTATTATGAAGCAAAAATGTCAAGTATTTTCCAATCAATTTGAAATCCATTTTGGGGTTTTGCTATGTTCGTTGGTTTTCGGGATGTTTCTCTATATTCGAATGTCACTGGAATTCTCTATTCCACTGGTCTTTAGTTTTGGTGGCAAAATGAATTTTGTTCCTTGAATCAGTATTAATCTTCTTGCCTATACCCTTTGGTTATATTGCAGACGGTCATTGCCAATCCAAACCGAGAAGTTCTGCTTACCCTGGCAAGATCTGGTATGGTTGAGCTCATCGGTAAAGAGTGGTTCTTCGTTAGAGTGCACGATGCTGTTCAAGTTTGCCTTCAGCACGTGCAGAGTTTGAACGAGACACCCAAGGCATCAGAAGCATTATCTGATGACTATCCCAGTTTTTTCCAGAGGTTGTTAGGACAAAGAGCCGAGGGATTCTCAACTGAAGAGTTGGAGTCAGGTGATAGACAATCTCCGGTCTCCAAAGACAAAGATCCTCAATTAGAGCCATTGTTGTCGCGGAGGTTCTAAAAAGGATATACCTATGCATGTGCGGATATGTACTTATTGTTGTTGTATACATGGACATATGTATATGAGTCGATGTATAAATATATTCAGACATTTTCTCTTGACCTTTACCCATTTTTTCCCAGCATTTCTGGGCGGTTTACGCGAGTAAGATTCTTGTGAACATGCACTTCGTTGTTGTATTCTGTCAGTTTTTGTAGTCCCGTGCATACCCGTTTGTAATGATGACTCAATTCTTTCCGCGGCTAAATTTGTTGCGCGGTGAAGTACAATTTTTGTGTCATGTTTGAAATATATGTGACAATAAATATTAGTCGTTATCTTCTGCTCCTTGGCTGTAATATATGCTGATGTTTTCATAGGGAAGTTGGTTGTTCCTGATGTGACACAGAAAGTTGGCTACAACAAAATGACATTAATTTTTCTAAGAGCATCTCTAGTGGGAGAGTTAAAATTTATTTGTTAAAGTGTACACCTAAGCGCATGTGGAACCCTATTTTATGTGTTAAATACTTAATTACGCTAGTAAAGAAGAGTGCATTTTTAATGGGCTACATCTATGTTGGTTAACTTGAAGAGAGAGTATTTTTTAATGGAATGGGACCCACTAATGTACCCAACAGGTACTAAACGGCACTTTGAAAGTGACATTTGGACCCTCTTTGTACTTTTCTTCACTCCTTTGTGCGAAAGTTCACTATTGACACATGCACAGTTAACCGAACAATTTTAGTTTTGGTTAGAGTTCGCCAAGTGTTTAGCAAACCCACTAGGAAGACCAAAACAGCTTTTGTTAGTTAAATCAGTACTTTTCGGACTTAATACACCTCTTAACTCATGCATTAGAGATGCCCTAAGATTACCTGGTTGGACTATGGTCATTCACCATTACGAGAAGATTGTGAAAGCAATTCCAAGGAGTTGGGCCAGTGGTCTTGACCCAACCCCTAGAGGTTTTTTGTTCTAAGATTTCATATTTGATTTTTCTTGCCAGAAATTCTTGCATGCATGTATCTCATCCTTGTCTGCAAGCGTGTGAAATGGCTACGAGCGAGTCTGTAGAGATTAGTTCGAGGTGTGGACAAACTGGCTCAGGACACCCTACATTACCCAAGAGAATGTGAAAGCATCTTGACCTAATTCACACGATGCACGAAAATGACCTCGAAAACATTCTAAGCTACAAAAAATTAAATTTGTGAGAGCGTCCTAGAATTTTAAGACGATTTGATTTTCTTCTCCCATCTTGACCCTTTCCTACCAAAAAAAAAAAAAAAGAGGAAAATCCAATCATCTCTCTGCGAATTCCGAGAAGATCAGCAAAGCGGCAATCGCCAAATATCGAAAACTTCCGAGAAGATCAGCAAAGCGGCAATCGCCAAATATCGAAAACAGAACGGATGGAGGTGGATAGGGCGAAAAGCTAGCTAAAACTACTTCTTATTACTTCGTCCCACATCGACAGAAAAAGTAGGCTCCTTGATGTAGCAGCTCCTATAAGTATTCAATAGAAGGCTTGGGTTAAGAACTGCCTTAAACTAATGAGTAAGGAAAACAACATAAGCGGCGAGAGCTGCTCGTTGCGCCTTTGTGTGCATTAAATTTTGGAGGGGTTTATAGGCTGGCCGAGCGCTGACGCTGCCTACCTAGCAGAACTCGCTCGTGTGGGCCTCCCAAACCAACAAATATTATTCCAAATTTTTTCACCCAATCAGTATGGTCTAGTTTTGGATCATTGGTGGTTATCTAACTAGTCAGATCTAGTTTTGGATTATTGGTGATTCTTTTCGGGCTTCTTATCTAACTAGTCAGATCTAGTTCTGGATTATTGGTGATTTTTCTTGGGCTTTTTAGGGGGCTCGTAACAATGGTCGGAGTCATTTATTAATATTGACTATATCAAAAATTATGTTCAGTTTTGGATCATTTATGGGTTCTTTTTTTTGGGCTTGTAACAATGGGTGGTATCATTTATTTCTTAGAACTCATAGAGAACTTTGATTTTGCCAAAAATCACGTTAATCAGATATCGATTGATATGATATCAAAATGTATTAGATTTTTCTTTCTTCTGGGCTTGTAACAATGGTTGGTATCATTCACTTCTTAAAACTCATTGAGAACATTGATTTTGCCAAAAATCACGTTAGTCAGATATCGATTGATATGATATCGAAATGTATTAGATTTTTAGATAATTGTATCAAATAGGTTGCAATCCAGTGTTGCAAACTTTTTTCTTACAAACTTAATGCATTTTGATATCTGATGAACGTGATTTTTGGCGTGATCAATGTTTTCAACGAGTTCTAGAAAGTGAACGATTTCAACCATTGTTGCAAAGCTCGAAAAGGGCCCACAAATGGTCCAGATCCTCCCTCAAAATTGAGTGCTATGTGTTTGCTAGTAGTGCTCTTAATGGAGTGGATTAAATTTAGATACAATCTGAATCAGATTCACATTTTAATCTGAATCGAAAACTGTAGTCCCCATTTTATAGTCATTTTTGGGTTTGTGCCACTTCAATTGTTTATATTTTGTAATGTTTTATGTAATTTTCAAAATATTGTCTAATAGACCTAATCGATATTTCTCAAATAATACTCATATTTAGTATAAAACTTATTACTAATATAAAAATATAACTAATTTTTAACCGGTTAAAATAAATTGAAGTACAGACGAAAAATGTGTCAGTAGTTAGCGGTCCTATTATGTCCAATCAAGCTCGTTTTTACAAAGAGCTACAACTTGGATGAGTCCTCAAAGTTGGAGGGTAGCTAGATCCCATACACATTGTGGCAATGCATGTTTTAATCTTTTGATTACTCGGATCAAGCCCAATGGGTCTCGAATTATCCTTATTGGTTGATTAATTCGGGAGACAGATTTCACCATCCACTAAGGAAAATTCTCATTATAGCCGGAACTTTACACCGCATAAACTGACCCAAAGCAGAGTTAATAGCAAACAAGTGGGAGTTGAACTCGAGACAGGTTATCATCCACTCATAAGGCCTCGCATTGCCCGACGCAACGCCTATGTCGTTCTATTATCAAAGAAACAATCGCAAACACAAACAGGAGTAGATGACACATAATTTTAAGCATATTAAGAAGAAAAAAAAAAACATACAGAGAGAGAGAGAGAGAGCACTCAAATGCATCTCAAATCACGTTGAATTCTAGCTCTTTCTCAGCTAACCAATATCTCAGCACTCAAGAATTTATAGGTAAATAAACCCCAAAATATTTTGCCAAAAGGAAACCTTCATACATCCATCTTAATATTGCAGATGCGAGCGAGCTAAGGCAGGAATTAGATGACAACATTAACATTATATTGCAGATGCGAGCGAGCTAAGGCAGGACTTAGATGACAAAATTAACATTACGGCATTCAATCCACAAAATGGGCCATATTCGCCCTTCAAATACAATAATACCTGCACTTACCAAGTCAAGATGAACACCATACCTTAAATACAGTACATAGTTATAATTTTATTAGGCATAGGACCAGGCAGTGACTACTCTGGTTCAAAGCCTTCCTCACATTTCTATCTATGTCTAAACGTACCTCCATACGAGATACACTTAAGCGCGAAAAATACATATCAACTACTACAATTTAGAATAACTTCATGCATTGACCTTTGGCTCCCATCCTGCAATCACGTATTCTTTTGCAGCCATGGTCTTCTTAAATGACTCCCGAGAGAAGAGCAACTGCAACATAAGGACACAATAGCGTAACTGTTATTAGACCTTTTTTATTTCCAGATTTTTTTAACCAAACATATATAATAGGCTTCCAAAATTTGTAGAGGTAAGTATACAAGTGTGTGTACACACACACACAGAGTATACTCATGCATCCATGAGTGTGTGCCGAGAGAGGGAGAAAAAAAAAAGTAAATCAACGATGGTCTTTTTTCTTTCTCGTTTAATAAGCAACTCACACAAGCAGAGAAGATTTTTCTAATTTATCAATTGGTTTCATCCCAACAATGCAATTAAATGTAGGTAGTTTGAAAATATTTAACTCGCAAACGATTCTCATTTCTCAATAGGTCTTGTCTGTTGGTGGTGTAATGGTGTTTGTTGCTAACGGAGTACATAATCTTGTGCTCTATCCCTCGTACTAAGAGGAATTCGTCACTTGTAGGCGACCATTGGAAGTTAAGCTGTTCTCTATCCGTGTGAAAACTCCCCAAGGCCAAAAGCATTGTACTAAAATAAAATTCCTTAGACCACCCGCTCCAACTCTTGGGCTTCGATATCGGAATTCGAAGAGATACACTGCCTATTAAAGATATCCAACTCGATGAGCAGGAAGCACGCCTTACAATCTAGATTTAGAGACAAAAGATTGCCCTACTGCAGTTCACTCATAGTACCATATGAGATAGCAACACTTATGCACAACCACTAGTTTGCATAGGAACTGCTAAATAATACGTGCTCACTCTAGGCTGTGAACTACACTCACCTAACGTTACTTCAGAAAACAGAAAGCTCCCCATTTTTCCTTACCAAAATATGAGAAGCAATTTATATACCAAAAACTCAAATCCGAAAAAAAAGATAGCCAAAGGAAACCTTAAATAACACCAGAGTTCGGGAAGGAAAATAAATTAATTGCATACCTTGATGTAATTATTGACATGAGTCAAGCTTTCAGGGATTTTCCAGCTCTTGAATTGGTCAAGAGCCACCTCAAGGTGGTACAGCTTTGGCGCCAAACTCAAATCAACAGCACTAACATTTTCCCCATTAATGTATGGTCCCTGATCAATGACATAACTAATTACGATAAACTTCCGCTACAAACAACAGCAAAAGGTGCTAATTTTGATAGAGGACGAGATGATTCTTTTAAAATAGCGAAGCGAAACGTACATGTTCCTTGAGATGTTCATCCAGGGCCTTCAACTCATCCAGCAAAGCCTGCTCTGTACCATCACTGGGATCCTTGCTCTTTAAGAACTTGACAAAAGAAGGGAAGATTTTGGACGCCCTTTAATCACGCGCAAATTGGAGAACACAAAATCAGTAAAGACAACTCTAATATTTGTTCAACTGAACAACTAAAACAACTGCTAATCTCCACCTGGAACAGAATTTAAAAGACCTACAACTTCAATCACATAATCCTTCAAAATGTACTGTGTCCCCGCACTCAATCCCCGCACTCTCAATCCTTGCTCTTGCAAATTATAGTACTTTGAGATGAAATTTACCGACGCTTTCACGCTTGCACACACACGCGAATTATGTGACTTAGACTAAAACACAACCCAAACTCTTACAAAACCAAAAGAAAAATATTATATGAAACCATAAATACACAAATACACATGAATATGTACAGACATATATATGGAGAGGGAGAGAGAAGCATACACAGAGGCAGCCTCAGGGGGATGAGAGAGAGAAGGGTCGGGGTATTTTTCTTCAATGATGCCAACAATAACATCAGAGTCAGGAATCCATTTGTCCTCAAATTTGATCACTGGCACTTTCCCTTCTGGGTTCAGTTCCAAAAACCTAAATAATCATCACCACAACAAAAGGGCCCATTGTTTTCTATGTTAATCCCAAATTACACCCAAATATGATCTTATACACCAAAAAAAAAAAAAAAACACTCAGAATTGTGAGGGGTTGTCTAACCATTGGGGCTTGTCGCTGAGATTGACCAGCTGCACCTTGTACGGGATATTCTTCTCCTCCAAAGCCAGCAGCACCCTATGGCAGAAAGGACCTAAAAAAAACCAAGAAAACATCACATCAACCACAACCCATTTGCCAAAAAGGAGGTTTTTGACTGTATAAACATCTGCATAAGGATACATATGTGCATCTTGAGACAGAGAGAGGGATAAGGAGGGGAATACAGTCTCCAAGAACATCGGGAGCACCAGCAGCGGCCTTGACAATGAGCTCCACCGCCATAGTTTGGGGTGGTACTTGCAGTGTCTAGTAAAGTTCTTATTTAGAGAGAGAGAGAGAGAGATGAAGATATATGGTGAATGTGTGGGCTGCGTGTATGCAAACATATATGCACAGAGATGCGGACATATGTAACGCAACATATTGGCCCTAAGTAGTGTATATTTCCGGTCAGGTTGCATTTAATTACGGTAGGAATGGATTCCCAGAAAATATGGTTAATTATCCCTTGTTTGGTTATTTTTCTTAAAGAATATCATTGCCATTAAGGCTACAAAGCAACCGAGTTGCTCGTGGCTTGACTCGCTAAGGCTCGGCTCGTTTAGCATGGACTCGAGCTCGAATTTTGAACTCATTTTTAGAACGAAAACGAGCTAAGCTTGACGCTCAGAAGCTCGGCTCGTTTGTATTTTTTTGTTAGTTCTTTTCCTCAGGGAATAACACTTTTTCACATTGAATATGATTTTCTTTGATTTGTAGATGTTAAACTTAAATTGTACCAACATTTTTCTTCTTAGATTTTGTTTAATTAAGGACTTCAAAAAAATGTATCCTTTTTTTTTTTCCTGAACGGCAAAAAGAATTTTCATAATCTTTGAAAAAAAAAATTAAATGTATCCTAACCAAGGGGTGGAATCAAGTTAATTTAATTAGGATTCTTAAACCCGAATTTGGTCAAGAGTTAAAAAATGTATCCTACCCAAGGGGTGCCATTAATGATCGTTGAAAATGAATACTGGCAACAACAAAGGCTACATTCATTCATGCTCGAACTGTACACTCAAAACCTCGTTTTAGTTATGTTCTTCATATGATTTATCGTTTTAATTATAAATGTCTAGGGTGTCAATGTCAACTGGTGTGAGAGGATAAACTTTTTTAATAAGGGGCCGTTCAGCTAAATAAGTCAAGTGGCTTATTTTTTTGTTCTTATTCAAAAAAAATTCGTATCACTTGGCTTATTATCATTTTTTGGGAATTATTGCATCCTCATGACAAGAGGAATCTAAAAAGTAAAAAAAATTGACCGAAATCCAATTTTTTTTGAATAAAGACGAAAAAATTGACTTATTGACTTATTTTCGTCTTTATTCAAAAAAAATTGGCTTATTTGGCTCATTTTTTGCGAGAAAGTCAGGTGGCTTTTTTGTCCAAACAACCCCTAATTCCACACCCACACCCAAATACACACTCATACACACAAGTGTATGGATGTATATGTGTGGAATCTACACATTTGTGTGTATGTGTATATATTTGGGTGTGGTTTAGAACTTCTCAAACTTTTTTGTATGTAACCGATATTCCAATCGGTCAGGCTAAAGGGTGCATACATCAGAAAGTCTAATGGTACAGCAGCTGCGTACAGATCCTGTTTGCGCCCATCTCGGGTCCCGCAAAAACGATCGGAGCCGTTCATTTTGTTTAAAATATTTCGTTTATGGTCCCTGTAAAAAATCACCTCAATCTGATATCGGGAAGGTTGTTTACAAATCATGCAACTTTACTTCAAGATGTAAAGTTGCATGATTTGTATGATTTGTAAACAACCTTCCCGATATTGGATTGATGTGATTTTTTGCAGGGACCATAAACGAAGTATTTTGAACAAAATGAGCGGCTCCGATCGTCTTTGCGGGACCCGAGACGGGCGCAAATGGGATATGTACGCAGCTGCTGTACAGCAGCTGCTGTACCTGTAGCAGCGTTCTTTTCTAATTGGGGGTGCCTGCTGTACCCTTATAGCATGCGTGTTAGGCCAATTCGGATCGTCCATGCTCGGCAATGGACGGCTCAGATTGCATCTTGGCTGAGCTGATTTCGGCTGTCTAATGCTATTCGGCCGAGATGCAATTTGAGCCGTCCATTGGCGAGCACGGACGGTCCGGATTGGCTCAACACGTATGATGTGCACGCACCCCGGGGTACGTCAATTTCCTTCTAGTAGCGTTGTCCCTTTCTTATTTGTACGTTGAAAAATTCCACAGTTGACCTTGCAAGTCATGGTAGAAATCAATGCCCATTTCATTATGGCCAAGTATTCCCAACAGTTCATGTGATCTCTTCCAAAAGAACCAAGACAGTATTCCTAATAGCTTTGTCAGGTCATGCGTGGTAGGACCCAAATCTCCTCCAACCTTGTTTGCCAACGACTCTGTAACATAGACTGGTTTATGTCAAATACTCCCGAAAACTCAACACTTGAATAAGAATACTTGAGTATGCCATCCATGAAAATATGAAATATTGTCTTACGCTTAATGAAAGAAATGTAACAAGAAATCTGAATATTTTGACGTGTCCCAGAATATTCACAAAGAATTTGACGAATCCGATACTCAAGACACATATGAACACCTGGCACATAGATGAAGAGTATAGTTGCCACGACGCGCGTAATGTGCACCAGTTTTCCTATCTTGGCTTTTGGTCTTTTTTTCGATGTGGGAACACTGAAGAAAACATCTCCAAACTTGACGGACCCTCGTGCACTGTTCTGTGAGTTCTTAATTTAGTCACTTGCTACTGCTGTGCTGCCAGATTGTGCATGCTTAAGAGGAATACTGGTGCAAAACTGTCCTCAGTTTAACGATGTCAATTATTCAAACCGTCTGCGAACATTGGAACTGGAGGAGATACAAAAAAAGAAAAAAGAAAGAACAAGAAAAGAATGATAGCGGCCAAAACACAGTATTAGTTGAACCATAGTGGCAAAACACAATTTTACCTAAAAATTGTCTAGGCTCTGTTCAGTTGTCAGAAATACCTTCAAGAAAACAACTCACTGGAAAAGTGAATTAAACAAAAGCAAAGGGAAATATGTGGGACAGAGTCTCATTTCCTGTTATAGTTTGCATTAGAGTTGTGAAAATGTAGTCTATTAACTTCCCGCAATACTTAATCATGTAAGAACTGAGTACAAGATATTAGCGGAAGGAAACCGTTTCCTTTAAGAAAATGTGTTTTCATTAAGCTTGTTTTGACTCTCATTCACTCTGTTGCAGGTGTTCTTGGAGATGGATTCATGGCCAGTGGTCTAACCATCCAGAATACGGCAGGTCCCGATGCTCACCAAGCGGTGGCCTTCCGGTCCGACAGCGATCTATCCGTCATCGAAAACTGCGAATTCCTCGGTAACCAAGACACTCTCTACGCCCACGCCCTCCGCCAGTTCTACAAATCGTGCAAAATCCAAGGCAACGTGGACTTCATTTTCGGAAACTCAGCCTCCATATTCCAAGACTGCCTCATTCTCGTTCGCCCGAGGCAACTCCAGCCAGAAAAGGGTGAGAAAAATGCTGTGACAGCGCAAGGACGAACCGACCCTGCCCAAACCACCGGATTCGTGTTCCAAAACTGTGTGGTGAACGGGACCGACGATTACATGGCATTGTACTATAAAAACCCGAAAGTCCACAAGAACTTCCTCGGGAGGCCGTGGAAGGAGTATTCGAGAACGGTTTTCATCGATTGTAATTTGGAGGCACTTGTCACTGCCGACGGGTGGTTGCCCTGGAGTGGTGATTTTGCATTGGAGACTCTCTATTACGGCGAGTTTAAGAATTCTGGGTTGGGAGCCAATTTGACTGGGAGAGTATCGTGGAGTAGCCAGATACCGGCGGAACATATTTATACGTATTCGGTCGAGAATTTTATTCAAGGTAAGGATTGGATTCCAACATCTTCTTCTTGATTAATAGGAACTTGTTGCCTATGCATAAATTTGTAGCAGTTTGCATATGGGCAAAACAGAACTTGATTGATGACCCCTTTGTAATTTCAAGCTATTAAGAATTGAAATGCTTATGGAGGAATGAAGTTCCAGATTTTGGTTGGTCACATTCTACAGCAAACCATCATATTGCAGATTGAAGTTTGCTTATGGATCAGTAAATGTGGGTCGTTTATCTAACGAAACCAATCTCGAACGAGTTTTAATGGGCCAAAACCGAGTTGAGCTCGAGGTTTTTTCGGTATATGAGAATACATTTATGTTCTTGTTGGGAATTCTGCCAAATCCAGCAAACACACAACGTGCAAAGATAATCAAGAAACAGAAACAAGAATCCCTTGCTCCTTTGGCTAGCTCAGTTCGTGAGTGACGTTTTGGAGTGCTGGATCTGCCATCGGAAAATAAACCAAGAAGCATAGATTTTTACGTAGTTCCCCAATAGATTGTTGCGTACACATCCACGGCTATTACCAATTTCACTATGGATCGAATAAAGAAAGAGTACAAGTTACATCGGTTGTTGCGTATAGCAAGTACTTCTAACCTAAAGGTTTTTCATCACCAAATTACCGTAATACCACCGCTGTTTAGGTTTTGGAAGTGCAGCCCCGAGCCCCCGCAACCTGACCTGGCATGTTGAACCCCAAACCCTTAGCGAAGCGCGACCCAAACCGATTCGGGCCTTCACAATCCCAACACTTCTGTTATTGGTAGACATCCCGGGGAATATTGCATGTCCAATTCTCCATTTTGGTGATGAGGAATAAGCCTTGAAAGACACATCCAATGAACAAGTAAAAAGCAGAAAATATAGAAATGAATGACAAAGATACCTGATCAGATGGAGTACTTTTTTCCCATGCTTCTTAATGG
>JAOTQK010000024.1:18289492-18327312 GCA_025642025.1 Rhododendron ferrugineum | reverse complement strand
GTGTTTCTAATTAAGGGGTTTGTTCTCTCTAATCACGATGGCCAACAAAGGTACGCTATTTATTGTTCTTGAGATGTATTGAATTCAAGATCCTACTATATCTGTTTTCCGCATAATAGTTTTAATACAGATTTAGATTTACAGCTACAGCATAAGAGTAGTATTCTAGTAGAAACAAAGCAGACTTTTCTTATTTTTGGTAGAAATTGGATGGTTCCACTCTTTGATGGTTCGGGCTTTCAGTACCAGAGGGACGACGACGGTGGGACTGCGGCAATGGTTGCGTCGGACTGGCGTCATAAAGGTGGGGGAGGGCGTCGATGTTCTTGGGAAAGGAGAGAAGATGCAGATTCAATTGGAGAGAGAAATATGTAGAACAGAGAGATAGGTTTTAGGAGAGAGAGGGGGGATAGGTTTTGAATCTGTTGACAAAGGAGTCTCACATGTTTCAAAAGTTTTGAAAATTTTCGGAGATTAGTGCGCCAATTCTTTTAGAGAAGAGAGAGAGTAGAGAACAGAGGGGGGCCAGCACTTGGCCCAGCCGTACACACGCCACGTAGGCAGTGTACATATGGTGTACACAAACCGGTGTACCCATAGCACTTTTGGATAAAAATCGAAAGTTTTTGTATTTTATTTTTACATTATTTTAGAATAAGATTTTGACTAGAAATATTTTCATTTAGGTTAGAATTATTATCTTTCCGTATTCGGTTTGATTTTGATTTCTATCTTTATTAGGATTCTTGGCCTACAAGAATTAAGATTTTATTTTAATTAATTAGGAAATATCTTTTCTTTAATGCCGCTTGTTTTGGCATGATTTAAGATTTCTTTTTCAATAAGATTTCTAGGGTTAAGGTCTTATAAATAGGGCTGTAACCTATTCAATTATTCAACTTTTTTATCAATAATATTGCAGAGTTTCTCTTAGAGGTGTTCAAGAAAATCACCCGAACCGTAAAACCGGTCCGATCCGGACCGAACCATCCTATTTGGTCCGATTCTGCGGTTCTATGGTCAGATTATGATTCCAAAAAAATAAGAACCGTTAATTTTTTGGGCATTGGAGCTCCTGTTCTTTATTTCAAGACGTGCTGCTATATTTTATAGTTTATGATATAGGTTTAATTTTAGTCCTAAATATAATGGGTCATTAATATTTTTCTGTCACTGAATTTAATTATTCCATAAGTGGTTTTGGCTACTTTATTGGTGGTTTTTCGTCAATTTTTTTCAGTCGAGTGTCCATATTGGGTTTTGATTCTTAATAAAATATTTATTATTATTATATGAGTTATTTGATGCTTTAAATTTTAAATTTTATGAGTTTATATTTTGTGAATAAGTGTTTGAATGCTAATTGGATAGAATCGGAACCGAATCAAAATCGGACCGGTTTTGCGGTTTGGTTCTGATTTGGTTCCACGCATATATTGGTTAGGTTTTGGTTTCCAATTTCCTAGAACCGTTGAAAATGGTCTGGTTACTGGTTTTCTAGAGAACCGGACCAATCCGGACCGTGTACACCCCTAGTTTCTCTCTTTCTTCCTTGTGCGCAAGGTTTGCTCGTGGATTCGAGTTCTATCATTCATTTGATTAGTACGCAACTAGTCTCTTGTTAATTCCGTTGCGTCAAGTGGTATCAGAGCCACGTTTTTCCTGGTTCGATGGCACCAAACACGGCTGAAGAAACACCCATTGACGTTGGTCGTGGGCTTGTTGACCTAAGGAAGATGATAGAGGATAACCGAACACAGTTGCAGGATCGAAGCACTCAGTTAGCCGAGTTTCGTCAAAATACTCGCACTCAGTTCGTAGAGATCCGTGAGTTGCAGGGGTTGATTCTACAAAATCACCAAAGGCCAGAAAGGATTGAGAAGGATCGCACGTTGGGATTTGCCCATCGCCAACCTCCTAACCAGAATAGGAACCACGTTGAGGGATTTGCCTGCAACCAACCTATTCACCAAAACGTTTCCGGAGGATATTCTTATTATCACTACGATAATAGGAATGAATTTGAAGGCGAGCTATTCGAGAACCATGATGATTATCAGTCGATAAAGCGACAAGCGAATTTCAGGTATTACGATAAGTTGCCAAAATTTAGCGGTCTTGAATTTTTTGAAGATCGTTTGGATTGGATATTGGACATTGATGATTTTTTGAATATACAAAAACTCCTTCCGAACAAAGGTGGAGGTTTTTATTATTGAAGCTTAAGGGCCCGGCGCTACAATGGTGGTTAAAATTACAATCGTCAAGAGATCGATTGGGCAAGCGTCGAATTCATGCATGGTCGAGAATTAAAAGACTTTTGGTGGAGAGATTTTTGCCATGGAACTATGAGGAATTACTGAAGTAAAAATATGGGCCAAAGCAACAAAATACAACCATTATTGTCAAAGATGTCGTTGAAGAAGTTATCAAAGAGGTTGTGATTCAAGCTGATGAACCAAAAATTGAAACGGAGGTTGGTGATAAGACGAATAATATAGAAGCCGTGGATGAGGTCATATTCGAAGTTGATATTAAAAATAATAATATTGATATTGGTGATCAAGTTGTTGAGGACCAAAATAGTTGTACATTGAAGGTGTTTGATACTGATACTGGTGTCAAGGAGGATTTTGGTCAGCAACATTGGTGAAGTTAAATTGGTGTTCGAAAACATAAATTCAAGAGAATCGACCAATAATCAAGTCGAAGCATACATACACGGAATGGATTCAAACCATGATTGCTGGCATAACAAAATTAATGTTGCTTTAGTCGATTTTCTTGGAGTGCAACAATTTAATTGGGTTCCCAATGTTCATTTAGTACATCTTATCAACAAGTTGAAGCATGAAGAGAAAAATACTTCATCACAAGTACACTTTTCCTTGAATTTTTATTTGAAGTTAAGAAAGGAGTTGAAGTATTCGAAGTATTTATTTTCTTTGGCATGGAAAATGGAAGATTTCCAACGAGAACTCGAGGGCGAGTTCTTTTGAAGAAAAGGAGACTGATGTAGGACAAAAATGGAGAGTTTTTATATTTTATTTTTATTGTTTTAGAATAAGATTTTGACTAGGAATATTTTCATTTAGGTTAGAATTATTATCTTTCCGTATTCGGTTTGATTTTGATTTCTACCTTTATTAGGATTTTTCGTCTACAAGAATTAGGATTTTATTTTAATTAATTAGGAAATATCTTTTCTTTAATGCCGCTTGTTTTGGCATGATTTAAGATTTCTTTTTCAGTAAGATTTCTAGGGTTAAGATCTTATAAATAGGGTTGTAACATATTCAATTATTCAACTTGTAAAGCTTTTTATCAATAATATTGCAGAGTTTCTCTCTTTTTCCTTGTGCGCAAGGTTTGCTCGTGGATTCAAGTTCTATCATTCGTTTGATTAGTAGCAACTAGTCTCTTGTGTATTCTGCTGTGTCAAGAGATTATTATGGAGATCAGAGCCACGCAAGAGAGAAACTCTGCAATATTATTGATAAAAAGTTTTAAAAGTTGAATAATTGAATAGGTTATAGCTCTATTTATAAGACCTTAACCCTAGAAATCTTACTGAAAAAGAAATATTAAATCATGCCAAAACAAGCGGCATTAAAGAAAAGATATTTTCTAATTAATTAAAATAAAATCCTAATTCTTGTAGACCAAGAATCCTAATAAAGGTAGAAATCAAAATCAAACTGAACACGGAAAGATAATAATTCTAACCTAAATGAAAATATTTCTAGTCAAAATCTTATTCTAAAACAATAAAAATAAAATACAAAAACTCTTCATTTTTTTCCTACATCACTTTATACTCCACCTATATCTATTTTTTTTAACTTAGGTATTCAGGTCAGTTTACGTGCACCTTAATTAATCCTGGGGCCTAATTTCATCGCCTATTTGTGGGGTGCACAATTAATGTCGGAGCAAAGCTCCATGTGAACTAACCAGAAAAGAGTTGATAGAAACTATATCTACTGCACCCCATTTGATTCAGTACACTAATGGTTCAACTGTTGAACTATCCATCTTTGTAATTCTGACTCATTATATAGCGACTATATCCCTGCACCCCATTTGATTCAGTAAACTTGAAGACAAGAAATGTGCAGTGATTCAACTTCTTGAAGGCAAGAAAAGAAATGAACTACGTAAAAGTCCAAACACAAACATATTAAGAAAAGAAACAAGAATTACCATGAATGCTAGGATGCTCCGTTTGTTGGCTTAAGACACCATCAAGGATGACGGCAAGGTAACAATTTTGATGTATCGCAAGTAGAGCAGGAAGAAGAGAGTGTGCGTGCCAACAAATACTCTCGGCTGGTTAGTATTATTAGATCCCAGCCTAACAAAGATCCTGAGGTTTGGATTTCGAATTTCGAGCCGGTTAGGCTTGATGTCAATGGGACTCAAATCCAATAGAAAATCAAAATTCCAACCATATGCAAATGTACTGTAACTCCAAGGTTACTGACTAGCTCCAAATCATCTAGCAAAGAAAATAATCGCGATTCCAAGACTTGACATTCAATGAGGTGAAGGATGGAAAACTAGCAAGCTGATACATTACGACTTATAGCATCCAAACGTAAATCTCATTGCAAAATAAGAGAGTGAGTGATCTATTCACAAGGTGATACATGGTGACCGTCTCAGAAATTGTAGTTGCGGATTTGAATCCAATGAAGTGTTTGAACTCCTTTAAGCCACCTCTAGAGGCCACGATGATTACCCAATACATGTGAGATGGGGGACTGCACAAGCGTGGGGAAAACCACCCAATACAATTGAGACTGGAGAATGCAATAGCTTGGGATAAAACCTCAGATATCCTCATCACCAAACAAACGAAAAACTATCAGCAGTCGGAACCTCCATTTTACCCAGTACTTCCAAGAAGGCCATTAGTAATTAGAATCCCAAGTCCTAATAATTTAACTTCAAGAAACCACATTCTTGTGACACAACTATTAATCAAGAATCAAGAACCAAGATCTCCAAAATAAGTGGCACACCCATCCACATTTCCAAGACAGAACTAGTAAAAATGAGTTTGTTTATTTATCCCACCATACCAGAAAACCAATACCCACCTTACATTCACAAATCCATTGTCAACTGTGCCCAGCAACACTAAACTTGCAAGATATGGTAGAAACCAAGTCTGAAGTATTCTCGGTCGGTCATTTAATCGAACACCATATGTGTTCCTTCAATAAAATCCTCCCAGTACGGAGTCATTGTTCAGTGTCCAATTTTATTCCCCATGTCCATGTAAGAATCTGTGAGCTTTAGCTGGAGACTGATGTATCGGCTAGAATCCTCAACTTCTATGAGGAAACCCTCTACTGGGGTTGAGAGAGAAAGAGAGATGTGAAGGTATTTGCGCCATCCGAATAAGTAAAACAGTCCCACATCGGAAAAGAGGAGTACACGTGAAGCACTTGGGATAGTATACTTTGCAAGGGTCTCCAACAAGGAAAGGCACGGAGCTGTGTGGTGAGCTCAAAGCGAATTATTCTTTCGCCTTTTACTAAAGAATACCGTGTGCTTGCCACTCAAAGCAGCATACGCCTATTTTTGGAAGGGGGCTCCCAAGGGAGCACTCCCACAATTCCCAGTCCCAAAATTTTGTTGTCCAATTTGGAGGATTCTAAACCGACTGGATGACTAAGAAAAACAGTCAAATTGAACATATTTTGTACACAAGTCACAGTATGAGGCATCTTGTCAACACAAACAATTCGAGTTATTTATTAAATGTAAAATATTTTGTAGAGGGCTCACACGCAAAAATCAGTTCAACTAGTTACCTGTAAAAGAAATTTTTTTTTGTATTCATAAAATACTATAACCGAAATTTTGTATTGTTTTTACTTGTATTTCTTTTTATTTTTTATGACTTAATACTAAATGGACAATCAAATTTAGAGCCAAGCTTGGGCAACTCAAGTGCCCAAGTTGGCCCTGGTTACAGGTAGAATATTTTCACAATTTCATTTAATGTATTTTCTAGTACTATAATACTAGGTAAGTTGGCCCTGGTTACAAGCAGAATATTTTCACAATTCCATTTAATGTATTTTCTAGTACTATAATACTAGGTCTTATTTGTCAGGATTTTAAAGAAGTGAACAAGGGGAGGAGTGGATAAGGAAAGTGGTGCTTGATAGTGGGTGAAGGAAGGGAAAGAAGGGAGAGGGTGAGAACTTATCTTCCTAGAGTGGCCTTGGCTAATCTCACTTCCACTCCAGGATAAAGCTAATTCAGGTGGGGAAGAAAGACCAGGTTGTCCCTCAAATTTTTTTTATATTTTCAGTGTAATAATTCAATAAAGACAATCGAATAATTCTTATATCATTCACTCTTATGACCTATTCTTAACCACTCATACTAACTACTACTCGTATCAAGTATATATGAGTTAATTCTCTTCCTTAACTAGTCACTTGTAACATGTCCAACTCTTATGCTCTTCTTTTTTATCCACCCAGAACATTATCCGCCCGGACAAACTGGCCCTATTGTTTACTCCACCTGTAGCGACACCGTTGAAAAGACTAGCCATCCTCTACACGCTTTCTGAGTCAAGGCGACGACTCTTGTCCCGCTCCCGCTAGTGCTGTTTTGAGGTTTTCAATCATCCTCTCTCTCTCTCTCTCTCTCTCACTTCACATCCACTCCATTCATGGCTTCTGCTATCAACCAAGGTACTCTCTCTCTCTCTCTCTCTCTCTCTCTCTCTCTCTCTCTCGATTCTGTAGTGAATCGATCATCGCTCGAGATCATTTTCTCCGTACTTTGCTTGCCCTTTTCTTTCCTCTCAATTTTGGAGAGATTTTTCTCCGGAAATATAAATCAACCTAAGTGGAGAACTGTGAAGGGATATTCTTCTCCCAATTTCGATTTCGAATTCCAGAAATTTTAATTTCTGCTGTAACTAACCAAGCAAATGAAAAGTGGAGTTCTATCTATCCATCTCTCTCTATATACGTGCATAAATATTATACATATGCTGGGCCTTAGACACATAATTCTTCAATAGAGCCTCTGCCCGGCTCTCAATTTCCCTATGCGCTTGTGCTCTTAATCCTTGTACTCTCGGAGTTCAGTAATTTGAGATGTTTATATCAATTTCACTCTGCGCTTGTGCTCTTAATTCACATACATACTCACGAAGTTTAGTAATTTGAGATGTTTTTATCAATTCCGCTCTGCGCATGTGCTCTTAATTCACATACGTGCTCACGAAGTTTAGTAATTTGAGATGTTCTTATCAATTTCGCTCTGCGGTTGTGCTCACGAAGTTTTAGTAATTTGAGATCTTTTTAGAAGAAGCTGCACGTTATGTGAGTTAGCGCTGGGCTTTGGGTTCTAGATGTTAACTCTTGATTGCTTGGTTAACAGGGGAAATGGACTTAGAAAAAGGACGGACGACTCCACCACCGACCCCAAACCCCAACCTTAACCCGCCGTCCCCGACCCCGTCACCGTCATCGGCCACTGCTCCTGCTCTAGTTCTTTCAAACTCCGGCAAGCGGATTGACCAGGCCGGAAAAAAGAAGTACGTGAAGCAGGTGACTGGCCGCCACAACGACACCGAGCTCCACCTGGCGGCGCAGCGGGGGGATGTGGCGGCGGTGAGGCTGATTCTCGACGGAATCGGTTCGCAGATGGTGGGGACTCTGAGTGGAGCCGAGTTCGACACGGAGGTTGCAGAGATTCGAGCGTCGGTTGTGAACGAGGTGAATGAGCTGGGAGAGACAGCTTTGTTCACGGCAGCGAATGGAGGGTTTGTTGATGTTGTGAAGGAGTTGCTGAAGTATGCGAGTGAGGAGAGTTCGAAGAAGAAGAATCGGTCCGGGTTCGATCCTCTGCATATAGCTGCCAGTCAAGGACACCATGGTGAAATATTTGGGTTTCCTATTTTTATGTTGCTGTTTATTTTAATTGTTTTTGGGGTTTGTTAATTGGTCAATTTCTGTTAGGCAGAGTTTGGTTCAGAAACGAGGCTGATGGAAACTATGATTTCCAACGTTCAGTTTGAAATCTGGTTGCTCAGGAATGACATAATGGTGATTACATAAGGAATTGTCATTAACCAATTTCTGTGAATACCCCATTAAATGACCATTTCAATCCTTCAAGGAATCATTTGAGCGAACCAAACACTGCCTTTCTCTATTTGTTGCTGAGTTCCTTTCCTCAATTTCATTGTCTGATTATATAGATGTGAATATGGCTATTTAGGCGGACCTGAACAAAATCTGAGAAAAAGGAATAGAGAGGAAATGATTACTCCATTACTTGAATCGGTAACACGGTGATGCTCCCATATACAGAGATTGGTCTTCGTGTTGATAGGGCAATTTAAGAGATTTCAAATAAGCTAATTTGATACCAGTATTGTTTTCTAAACAAAATTGGTTTATGTTAGATACTTGATGAGGACAAAAAAAACTAATAAATTTCTAGATGAGGGTATTTTGGTAGTTGCAGAGACTCTAATCAAGAGCTGCATGGTTCGTACAAGGATTGGTAGATCAAGGGTCATCTATAGTAGTTTGGTAGTTAAAGGGTGATCATTAATTTAGTGCTTGCATTAATATTCATCTAGATGCATTAAACACTTGTTAGTAGGTACAATGTATACATTTATATCTAGGTTCATTCACATATCTTTTTGGATGTATTTATTAATTAGGTTCATTTCATTTGGAGTTCTAGGAATTAGAAGAGTCTTTTCCATGGATTAAAAATTGAGATGTTATCTTTCTTTTGGAACAAAGTTGATTAATGAATTGAGTTTTACAAGGCTGAGGCCATTGTAATTGGGGTTTGGGCTGCAGTCCTTCCTTGCAAAAACACCCTAACCCTTGGGTGGGTGAAGCACCTCTATCTTTCTTTCTCTCTCTTTCTTCTTTGCGCACACTTTTCTTCTTCTCATTCCTCTCTTTCTTCTTCTAAGTGCACTTATCCAAATAACATTCTTATTTGCCCACCCAAAACCACCACAAATTTTATTGTAGGCGGCAATATTCTGAGTGTCCTAAAACCGTCCTACATCAATACTATTGCTGATGTCTACAGATCATAATTAATGGATGCCAATGTGTAAGAGATTCGTCATTACGCCACATGAGCTTTAGCTTGGTATCAAGAGCTATAGTCTGAAAGTGAATTTCTACTCACTGCTATTGTGAACCTTGAAGAAAATAAGTCGAACATAAGAGTGGCTTTCTCAAGCTTTGAAAACAAGTGGTGGAATTTCAAGTACAAATGGTACCTCTATGTTTGTTTTCTCTGCTTGTCCCTCAATACCTTTTCATACATATCACAAACTTCGAAGGCATTATTGTTGGATAATAAGGAAGGTTTCTCCCTAGTTTTATTGCAGAATCAGTTTCAGTGGAAGCCATCAAAGTGTTATGGAGGCTGATGCAATGCATGCACAATACAATTTAGTGCTAGTGCTTTCTATTTGGTTTTTCTTTAGTCAACCTTGGGATTGCAAGATCCTGGTAGCTAGCAAAGAAGGCTTTCAGGTCTCCGTATGCAGAGTTTAATTATTAGCCATGCTATTTTACATGGCCTGACTTATAGATGTTTAGAGGCTACTGCATTCACTGGGGAACATGTTTTTTGCTGCTTAATTTCTGGTTCGTGAATTATATTTTTTGTTCAAAACTAGACCACTACACTTGGATTGACTTCTATTGCAGCCATTGTCCAGGTGCTGCTTGATCACAACCCAGAACTAAGTAATACAATAGGCCCATCAAATGCAACGCCTCTTATCTCTGCAGCAACAAGAGGGCATACAGCTGTCGTTAACGAACTTCTATCAAAGAATCATGGCTTGGTAGAGATTCCCAGGTCCAACGGCAAATATGCATTGCATTTAGCTGCTAGACAAGGTCATGAGGATATTGTGAAGGCATTACTTGACAGAGATCCAGAATTGGCGAGGAAGACAGACAAGAAAGGGCAAACTGCACTGCATATGGCTGTAAAAGGGGTTAGCTGTGAGGTGGTGAAATTGCTTCTTGAGGCTGGTGCAGCCATTGTGATGCTGCCAGACAAGTTCGGCAATACGGCATTACACGTAGCCACCAGAAAAAAGCGAGTGGAGGTATATTATGGTGGTGCTTCATGTGTGAATGATCCAACTCTCCTTGTGTCATCTACTGATCCAAAATCATTTGATGCTTTCCCTTACTTTATTTTTCATCCTAGATTCCTACAATGGAGGTGGCCGTAATTTTTTGAATCAAATTAGCAAATCTTTTACCCGTTAGCCAAAATTAGAAGTTTCAAAACGAGCTTAAGTAGAGTTTCTGAGTAATTTTCCCATATAATGTGAATACTTGTGACATCACCTTATTTGTCACTAAATCCAACTACAATTTCTGATTATAAGTTACTAATAGATTGAAATGAAGGAGATAAGGTTGCGTAAGGTGAACTTCCAAAAGCATCATTTTATAGCTTATCATGCATGCTCGATTCTCAAGTTACTCCACCTGATATTTTGTTTTCTCCTGTTTTGAGTTTTCACCTTGAATTTGACAAGACTGAGTCATATATGAACTTTCCTACTCCAACTATTACATGGGCTCAGCATCCATTCTTTTCTTACCTTTCTCTTGCAGATAGTTAATGAGTTGTTACGCCTCCCTCATACCATTGTCAACGCACTCACCAGAGATCACAAAACAGCTTTAGACATAGCCGAAGAGCTTCCCCTCTCAGAAGAATCCAACGACATAAAAGAATCCCTTTACCGCTTTGGCGCCATTAGAGCTAACGAACTAAACCAACCAAGGGATGAGTTGAGGACAACTGTGAGTCAGATAAAGAAAGACGTCCACATACAACTTGAGCAAACCAAGAGGACAAACAAAAACGTCACTGGAATCGCTAAAGAGCTCAGAAAACTCCACAGGGAGGGAATCAACAATGCCACCAACTCAATCACTGTGGTGGCCGTGCTTTTCGCCACAGTTGCCTTTGCAGCTATTTTCTCTGTGCCAGGGGGCGATGCTAACAACGGAAGGGCTGTGGTTGCAAGTAGTTACTCTTTCAGGATTTTCTTCATCTTTAATGCTATAGCACTATTTACGTCGTTGGCTGTTGTGGTGGTTCAAATTACTTTGGTTAGAGGTGAAACGAAAGCTGAGAGACAGGTAGTGGTGGTGATTAACAAGTTGATGTGGTTGGCTTCCATTTGCACTTCTGTGGCATTTATGGCTGCTTCTTATATAGTGGTTGGCAAAAAACACAAGTGGGCAGCGATCTTGGTTACGGTTGTTGGGGGAATGATAATGGCTGGGATTCTTGGCACCATGACTTATTATGCGGTGAAATCTAAAAGGAGTCGGTCGATGAGGAAGAGGGAGAAACAGGCTAGGAGCGGATCCACCTCCTGGCATCAGTCCGAGTTCTCCAACTCTGAAGTTGATCGGATTTATGCCCTCTGATGTGAGAATTCACTACCTTTTGGAAAAGCGTCTAAAGTTGCTGAGATTATTTAATAGATGTATTGCTGTATACACTCATTAAAGAGCAGATATTAGACCTGTTTACGTGTATTTTGCTAAAAGGGTAGACGAAATACTGGTTTCCTTTAGTCTTCTGCTGCATATGTGGAGTTTGAAAACCTAAAAGGAACCGATATGGCGAGACCTTGTACTGGAAAGATGTAAGAGAGGGTGTTCTATTTTTTGAAGAAAGGGTCCAAAGCTTATGGTCGGTGAAGTAGTTGATCTCTTTATCAAATACTGAGGAGAGCAAAACAACTTCGTTCATGAAAGTCGAAGCCTTTACTCCCCTTTTTGTCTGCAAGAATACGGGTCGATGGTCATTTGAGCTGTGCTTGATGAGACTAGCTGATCTTGGATTCTTGGGAAATGCAGGGCGGATATTTTTACAGTTTTTAAGTCGTCTACTTGTTTCTTTGTTATAAGCGTCGTATATATAAAGGAAAAACGGACTCAAGGCTTATAAGTGTCTGTAAAACTTGTATGTGACTAGCATTATATGCGATACCGGTGCCAATAGTTGGATGATGTATAACAGCTTACCCATTGCCATTCCATGATATGGTTATGGAGAACATTTGTATGCAGTACCCTTTACAGACTAGTAAAATGTACTTGTGGTATTGTATGCCTTCATTATTACTGTCATTCTTTTGCTGAGGAAAAATAGTGGAGGGGATCAGGCCCCTGGGCATGAGCATAGGGACTCTAGTCCCGTGATGGATCTCGGAAGGGACTATATCAACTACCGCTCCACACAGAACAAGCGGCTAGTAGACAGGAACTAAAGGGCATGGTCGAGCGCGTTGTCAAAGCAACTCATACCTATGACCTCTAAAGGCCCAAATTTTGTGGAAGTAACACTGACCACTGAGCTACCGCGTTGGGTGGTATTATCTTGTTTCTACTATGTAGCATCCAAATTTTACAGGGGAGATGGAATTAGGAAGTTTCTTTAGATATCTTTCATGAATTTCTTACTCAATTTCTTTTCCCTATCTAAATTCATTCTTTTTACAAGTAAAAGGTCATCAAGTTTTTTCTTATTCTTTTTGAAAGAAAGGAAAAATAGAATCATTACATAAACATACTAATACATAAAATTAATTTTACGCTCGCTTGACAAAATTGAACACTTCAATTTTGTACTATTAGGCTGGAGCTTGTGGATTATGTGAAATTAATTTTTCTATCGAGTCAAAATAAAAATAATTCATTTCTCGACTCGATACTAATTATGCAAATTTTTCGATTGTAATTGTAATAATACTAATTATGCAAATTTGTGTTGACACCGACTCTTACTTCTCAGTCTCACAAGACTTAATAATGAATAAGAATGTGTCATTTTTTTTTGCTAAAAAACATTAGGGCATGTTTTCCCCACTCGTGGCACCAAATACTTCAACTTTGGTATCATGATTTCATTTACCCTTTTCTCTTCCATACAAATTTACCCGTTTGTTGGTACAAAAGTGTTACGTGGAAAAAAACAATAAAGGGTAGTTTTTGTAATCTTTTACAATAACAAAAAAAAAAGTGTTCCCTCTGCATATAATCTTTCCGTCCTCATTTTTTAGTCGTTGTCCCTAAAATATTATCCTTCTATTTTACGTCAATAGTAATAACAAAAAATAAAAAAAGCAATTGGACAAAAAGTCCATGCTATTATTGAAGGGTAGAATGGATCACATCCAATTGAGAAGATTTTCAGTGCCAAACGGGTACCACGTGGTGCTAGTTTAGTGCATCCGGACAATCCATTGTGGTTTTGGACGGCTCAGATTTGGAGAGAAAAAAATGAGAGAGAGTGTTAGGATGAGAGGAGAGATAGTGTTTCAAGGACGGCCCAAATGTGTTGCTCGGACACCACGTCGGCTGGGTGACGTGGTACCCACCCGTGACCAAAAATTTCTCCATGCAATTACTTATATTTCCTTATATAAAGTTTTTTTTTTGATAATCTTCCTTATATAAAGTTGGAATGGACGGAGGGAGCAGTGCTTCAAGGCCCCGTTTGATAAGTGTGTTGGATTAAATGGGATTAGTAAGGAGATGAAATTAGTAATACTGAGTGTAATCCCAAATGGGTGTTTGATTGTGTAAGGATTAAATCATGGGATTGTGATTACCAATCTCAATCCTTTGTTTGATTGGAACACCAAGGGATAGGATACAAATTATATTTTCCAATTATACCCATGGGTGAAAACCTAGTCTATGGAATTGCATGGAAAACCAGCTCACGAATTTGCAATTTTTGGACAGTTTGCAATTTTTTTTTCATCTAATCAATTTTGAGAAAACACAACAGATAACATCTTATTATAATAAATCTAATTATTTATTTGAGTTACATTACATAGGCGATAAATAGCAATGTAATACGGTTTTGGGTGGGTAGATAAGGTGTGTAATTGATGGTATTATTGGTATTAAGTTAAAAAAAACCATGGGCAAGGTGGTTATTTTGCATGAGGGAGCTTTGGGACAGGATTAAGAGTACCTAGTACTCCATAGTATTAGTAATCCGGGGACAGTGTGCGATTAGTAATCCCATCCTCTTCTCAATCCTATCCCAAGCTTGACAACCAAACAATGAGTTAGGAAGCCAATGGGATTGCTAATCGTATCCAAGGCCTAATACACTTATCAAACATGGCCCAAAAACCTATATATATATTGGGAGAGTATTAGGGCTCCTGTAAATTGAACATTTGAGAGTTGAAATCACAGCCGGTTCAGGGTCCTGTTATTGCCATGGTGGGAAAGAGGAAAAGAGAAGACCCTAACAACGCCCTGCGATTCCCTGAGAAAAAGGTGTGCTCAATTTACCTTCTTGTTTCTCACTACATATACGTATGTACAGATGGGTTTTTCTTAATTGGGTTGAATGATGTTAATATGAAGGATTTCGGTTCCGTATGTTAGGGTTGTTTTTCTGGGAACTGGATTAATATGCTAGAACTCTAATTTGGCACTAAACACTAATTCAATTCCTTAGATTTATTTCTCCTCCCTCCGTCCGAGTTTTTTGTACGGATGTCCCAAAATACATGTCCCGTTGTAAAAGTGAAAGCCAAAATCTTTGTAGTTTTCTGATACGATTGTTTTCCTTTTTGGTATTTTCTTGGTTAGCTGACTTATAGGGATTAATTCGCCCTATGTTTCTGCACAATTTATTCGAGTAATTTCATTAATTTCCTTTCATGGCAACTCCTATAGCTGTATAATGTAGATGACGTATGGCTATGGTCAAGCAATCAATAAGAATTTGCCTATGGGTTTGGAGGATTGATCCCCTCGGAGTGATCTACTTCTTCGGACCGGCTCAGCTTGGTTTTTGGTGTAAAACCCTAGGCAGGATTGGTTCAGTTATCATTTTGCACTCCGAGTAGTCACATAATCCTTTAGTAGGACCCTGCACTCGCGCTCTCAGTTCTTGCTCTGCGTACTCTATCCATGCTCTCGCGAATTTTAGTAGTTTGGAATGTTTTTGAAAGATGTTTTCACACTTGCACTCCCGCATGAGCATTATGTGATTTTGCTCCGAGTAACCCAAACAATCGCCCTCTTCAGTTTATTCCACATTTGTAGGAGTACAGAGTGTTGATGGTCAATTCTAAATTTGTCCTTACCAATCTAACATAGGAAAAGTATGTTTTAATCTACTGGAACTCTTTGATCATGATTTAGTGGGTAACACTTGCAGATTGTTTAGGCTTTGCAAATAGAATAGTGCAGGCAAATCCCTCCTAGTTTCCGCTGGTTCTGCACCTTCTGGGTCTTTTCTTGTTATAACCTGTTGCAGAAAATTAGGTCTCGTCAAACTTGTAAGGTTCTCGTGAATGAGTTGATTGAAGTGCATTTTTATGGCTCAAGAAGAGGAAGTACTTCTTGGTACTCGTTTGCTGATTATCTTTCTATTTTGTTCCTTTTCGTACTTAAACAGTACCTAGTGCTTGAAAAATGGAATGGTGGGTCTTTTTTTGAAAGTATTGACTAGTGCGCTTTCACTTTTCTTACTTACAGGTTGCTGCATCGCAACCACCAAATATGGCATCAAGGACTCGACCTGAGACATTTTTGGCCCCTAGCCGTTCCCCTCCTACCAAGGTATATTCAATTTCCAAGACAAACGAAAATAAGGAAAGTGTTTTCGAATCTCATGAGGTTCCTGGAAAATCTAGTACAGATGGGACAGCTTCTGCTGGCACGGTTGGAAATCTCTCCCTTGATGCTTTATCAGAAGTCAAGAGAGCTTTACAAAAGGTGTTGGCAGAGAAGCAGAAGCAAATACCAGTGGTAATCTACCAACACCTTCAATCTTTTGCTTTTTATTTTTTTTTTCCGTATTAGTTGTGCATATTGTTTTTCTTTTATTTTCTTGCTCATTATGCAATTGTTATAATGCTCTGATCTGAACTTTGTCATTTGGTTAAATAAGGGTGCAAGCTCAGAAGGTAGCCCTCAAGTGGGGTCAAAGGAGGGTCTAAAAGTGTCTTCCTCTACTCCCGGATTACTTCCCAAAGCTGTGAGTGCATCTGATTATGAAGCTGTAAAATATTCAGAAGAACTTGCTGCCAAGTTGGGATTTCCACAAGACGGAGAGTTTCCTCTTCTTGGAAACATATTATTGAGACAAATGCCAACAGGGATAACCTATCAAACAAAGCCTGACAAGGCCCATATTCTCCGTGTGGATGCACTGGGTAGGGAAATAGATGAACATGGAAAAGTGGTGGACACAACCAAAGTAACCAACCTGTGCACCCTTAAGGTCTTTTCCTTCTTTCTGTGCTCACTCTCCTTTGAGTTTCTTTTTGTTTTTCAGTCTTGCTTATGATCTTGAAACAAACTTTCCAGGTCAACCTTAACAAGGAGAAGAAAGAGGCATTCCCACATCTTGGACCAGAAATTGATGTGGATCCAGGAAGAAATAATCATTTTGATGCGAGGATTGTTACTAATTCAAGAAGGCCGAGGAGGACAAATTTTGAGTTTGTAGAGGAGGGCACATGGTTGAAAGCGGCAGAGATCATTAAACTGAAGGTATTTTTTTGCCATAGTTTTTTACTAATATTGCCTCCAAATTTAAAGGTTTTGATTGGTGTTGGCATTAATGTCAGAGTCAATTTGGAGAGGCACAAGCCAAGGAACTAAAGGCAAAGCAGGCACAGTTAGCAAAGGTTGATCATGGGGGAAATCCAAACCTGATAGAGGTAGCAGAGAGAGTTTCCATCAATGAAAAATCGAAGGAACCAATACCTGAAATTGAGTGGTGGTAAGTTTTCTGTTTTTTGATGTCATCATCGGTTTATTTGATTATTTTCTTCTTGCAATGGGGAAGGCTGGTTTCTTGGCGCCACCTTTGTATAGCCTATTATGTTGAAATTATCTCCTGTTCCAGCAACCTGTGTTACATGTACTCAGGTTGTGGTACAATATTGGCTATCGGGTGTGTGGATCGAAGTCGGCTAACCTTCTAACCTTGTATCTTAAAATGAGGTCACTTCTAACCAACATCCCAGGCAAATAAAAGAAGTACTTATATATCGGCGGAGTTTTGCCGTCATCTTTCGTGACCTCATTTTAAGTGCTCCTAGAGATTGGAATGGGAATCACCACTTTCACACGTATTTTCCCCTTTCTCCCTATTTTCAAACTTTTGCTTCTTTTATTTGCCTGGGATGTTGGTTAGAAGTGTCGTTTTTTTTTTCTTTCTGTTTCACCACTCTTGGAACTAGTTTGCTGTTGATGTTGGCTGCTGCTGCATGACACTTCACTAATTATGCTTTATTTCTCAGGGATCGCTCTCTCTTGTTTTCTGGCACATATGCTGACATCACTGATGGAAATACAGCTGAAGTTAAACTGAACATGGAGAAGATCACCATCTACATGGAACACCCTACTAATCTGCCCCCTACTGAACCAGCTCCTCCACTACCTCAACTCCTGAAACTAACCAAAGAAGAGCAGAGGAAACTCCGCAAACAGCAGCGTCAAGCTCGGGAAACTTATAAGCAGGCAATGATTGCACAAGCCCTACTAGAACCTCCAAAACAAATAGTCAAAATGAGCAATCTCATGAAAGTTCTTGGCTGTGAAGCAACTCAAGACCCAACCAGGCTTGAAATGGAAATCAGGAGGGCAGCCATTGAGCGTGAAAAAGCTCACGACGATCGCAATGCTGCGCGCAAGCTCACTGCCGATGAACGCCGCGAGAAGAGGGAGAGGAAGCTTTTTGGAGATCCGGATGTTCTGGAGTCAATAGTTTCGGTGTACAAGGTCAATAATGGCCTTTCACACCCACAGACCCAATTCAAGGTTAACGTTAATGCCCATGAGAACAGGTTGACCGGATGTGCCGTGACTTCGGAGGGTATCAGCGTTGTTGTGGTTGAAGGTGGGAAGAAGTCTACTAAAAGGTATCAGAATCTTATGCTAAGGCGTATCGACTGGGCTTCTGCTGGGGGAAATGGAGACGAGGATGAGGGCAAAACTGTCGACAAGTGTGTGTTAGTCTGGGAGGGCAGTGTTGCTAAACCCAGTTTCGACAAGTTTTGTATCCACAAGTGCAGGACCGAAGCGGTGGCTCGTAAGGTGTTTTCTGATGCTGGGGTTCCTCATTATTGGGATCTTGCTTTTAGCTTCACAGAGGACCAAATGTGAGTGAAGTAGCTGACTTAGGAGGAAGTAAACCCATAGGCATGGGTGGATCATTGTGTCCATTATTAGTTGCTTAGTTTCAAGAGAGAGAAGACTATACATTAGTTTCAAAGATTTGGTAAGCTGTTGAGCTCGTTGTAACTAGGAGTATTTTCATGCAAAGCGTATAATTGAATGAGATGACTGGTGCTTGCTACTGGTTTTAGCAAAATGAATATTGGAGACTTGGAGTTGTATTCATGCCATGTCCCGAATTTGCAAGTTCCAACCTGTGTTTTTCCTTGATCAATGTTCCAGTTTTTTGTCGGTGTTTCGTGTCTTTGGTTATGTACTACTAGTATGAAAGCCAAAGTGGAAAGTTGGAGAGAACTTAGATTTACTCTCTAGTCCATGCTAAAAAAGGGTCAAGTCACGACTTGCTAAGCAATCATTCTATAACTACACTCACACACTCATTTACACACTCATACTCACAATGGTGTGGGCTCCACACACACTTGTGAGTGATTCTAGTAATTTTTGTCATTTTCTTTTCTCCTTTTTCCATATTGACTCGCTTTCAGGTCTAGTTTTCCAAAATAAGCTCTAGACTTTTTTCGTTTTGTCCTTGGTTAAAAAAAATTCGCGTCTGTTAGTTTTGCGTGAATATTTTGTGGATTGCAGGTTTATCTCAACGAGAAGAATCGGAAAAGTAAAAGTAAAAAAAAGATATGGCTTTTACCCATTCAAAACGGAAAAAACCAGGCTTGGCTATATTTGGAACCTATGGAAAAGAAAAGAAAAGAAAGGAAAGGAAAATAAAAGAGAAGAAAAATGAGAGGAAAATATGAGGGAATTTACTATTCATTACACTTGAAATTTTTATTTTTTTCTCTCTTTCTCTTCTAACCAAACAATAGGAGGAAAGATTCTTTAATTTTCCTTTATTTTCCTTTCTTTTTTTTTTCCTGAGTTCCAAACGGAGCCTTAATTTTGGGAAACCAGGTCTTATTATTGAAGTTTACATCCTCATCTTCTCATTTCCTCCAAGCATATTTCCCAAAATTACAAACTAGAAAGAACAAGAATCCAAATAGGAAAATCAAAAGCCACAAAAAACAACAATTTCAAGAAAAAGAGAAAAATGAGGAACCACACTCTGTGTGTGTGTATAGAAACCTTTCCTTATCCGAATCCCAAACGGAGAGAGAGAGAGAGAGCGCTAAAAAAAGGGAACTCAAATGGCAACCACCATATCACCACCCACTCTCCACCTTACCAGCCCACTATTCTCACCCCTCCTCCCTCCCAAACCCCACCCTCCCAGACCCACCCGAGCCACACCCCAAGACTCCGACTCTGACTCCTCCCCCACCGAGCCCGACCCGGACTCCTTTGAGTCCCGCCTCTCCCAGGTCCGGATCCGCTACCGATCCGGACTTGGCAAAAAAGCGGAGGCCCGAAAAATGCGCAAGGGCAAGAAGCCAGCCTCCTCCCCCGCCGGGATATTCCTTCCTCCGGTGCCCCTGAAGGAACCGGTCTCCGGCAGGGTCAAGGTGGACTTCGGGTTCACTCCCTATTCGGAGCGGGTCAACGGGCGGATTGCGATTCTTGGACTGTGTGCTTTGCTGCTGGTGGAGCTGGCCACGGGCAAAAGCGTCATTAGTTACCATTCGCCGCCTATTGTGTTCTTGCAGTTGTATTTTGTGGCGGCGGTTACGGCGGTTTATGTCAAGTTTGAGAAAGAGAGGATTAGTGTTTGGCCACAGTAAGCATTACCATACCACCAATTCAAGAAACTAAGTTTGATGTATTACGGAAATGCTTTGGACGCATATATCCAGACACAGATGTGTTTGCAACAGCCGATGCATGTAGGTTCCACGCGTGTCGAGCCGAGCATCTGTGTTTGTAACACTCAATGTTATAATAAGCATGTAGAGATATGGGTGATCAAAATTTTGGTTTTGGGAAAGTGTGTTATGTTAATTTTGTTGTTACTTTCGATTTTTAGAAAATTGAAATCCAGAAATTCTCCCAAAAGACCTAAAAAAAAGTGTACCTTTTTCCCTTTCTTTTCTTTTCATACCACATTTCCTCTCATTCATCATTCGTGCATTAAACCTGATGCAGTTACAATGACTTATGGTGGTGAAATTGGAAGCAATAACTGTCGGTGGTAGAGCTCGTAGTGGGTGGTGGTCGGGATCTTACTGAATGGCGGTGGTTCTATAGTAGTGTACTAGTGGCAACAATTACAACTGTGTTTTCTGTAAGCTCCAGTATGAACAATCCCAACCCAATGAAATTGGCAGCAACAACTGTCGTGGTGGAGCTCGTAGTGGGTGGTGGTCGGGAGCTCGTAGTGGGTGGCGGTCGGGATCGTACCGATGGTGGTGGACCTGGTGGTGATGGTTCAATAGTAAGGTACTAGTGGCAACAATTACAACTGTGTTTTCTGTAAGCTAGTTTTGCAAACAGGGTTGAGGCATGGCTGATTTTTTTCCTATTAAAGGACCTCAACTACAGCAAGGAAGCTTTAATTTTCTGGGGAGATTATCATACACACAAACAGAATCCAACAAGATAGGTTAGGGAAAGAAGTTCAGAATAGAAGAACAAGATAGGTTAGGGGATAGAATGTCTCCAGGTCATATTCGCGAAAAAATTATGGGGTGCAAATGGTGCAGCACCACGTAATGCACCAATATCCATGACTACGAGTATGGATTCCACATAAATGTACAAACAAGAAAATTTGCCTATATTTAAAACACCCTCCTATGGGTAGTTAAGAATTACGAACAGGAAAATTGTTGCTAAATATTAGCACAATGTAATAAGTTACAAGTTATCGTCGACAAGCATACAATTTGTTACGTTTCCTTGTTCTAGATTTCCCTGTTATATATCTACCGTGGCGGGCCTTCAAAAACAATTGCATTTTCCTCTAATGACTAAAACAAAGGAAACAAAAGCAAAACACCGTCGCACTACTTGGAAGCAGCCCCTCCGGCCTCCACTAAGACCTAAAACCATTTCAACGAGGGGAACAAAACTGCAGTCTGCAGCTATATAATTGCACACATTTTTCATCTCGTACGCCTTTGATCGAGCATCAATACCCTTAGTAATACCAAGGAAATCCCAACAGAATCAATATTTTTCTGTATTGAGCACAACAGGAATTGAGATTCCTTTTTCCTTGAACATTGCACTGCGAGAGCAGCATCATAACGACTGTTCTTACCAATTGTCTGAGTTCAGATGGACCATGAACTTTGCTATGAGGGATTCCTTGTCAAAAAATCGTTAACAGCGAGACTGGCATCACCGTGGGCCACAGCATCTTCAGGTTCCGGCATGAATAGTGTGGAGGAGGAAGCCTGCACGTTAAGAACCAATCAGTTGCGCAATACGAACCAAAGAAAACAAAAACAGCTCATCAATAATCTGTTTGGTCGCAGAAAAGAGTTGGCAAAAAAAGGCAACTTGATTGCAGGTTAAATATATGGAAGCTAAAGATTTATGATGGTTCCTGTTAAAGCATCCAACTCAAAACCAATTGGCAATGAATGGAGAGGCCACCCATGCTCATATTCCAGTTTTGGAGGTGTTTATTATCTGACGAGGGACAAGCTCTAACAGTTCCAATCAATGAACTGAAAATGTACAGAATTTATTGGCGGCTCAAACCCACAAAAGGTTGATCCCATCAGACATCAGTGAGTTTCGAGATTTGAAAATTAGAAGATAAAACTAACTATGAAGCATCAAACCGCAGGACAATAATTGAAAGAATCCCATTTTCTCCAAATTTGATGAATCCAATATCCTATGAACTAACAAGAAGAAGAAAGGCTACCTGCCTTCTTAATATTTTATCCTGGAAATTTGGAAGAATGAGCTTTCTTCCTCTTTCATTCATTTTAAAATGGGATTCATCGATTGATTTGTAAACGTGATGACCTGATTTTGAAAACATGGTTGAATAAGAAGTTCATTTAAGCTGACGAATCCCATTTTCATTTGAAACCAATACACGAAGAAGCTGATTCACAACCCCATGATGCGTGCCTTGTTTTGTCTTCTCCCTATACCATTGACATTCACTGATGAAGCTCAAATGGGAAGTAGAAACTCAGCCCATTAACCTTAAGGTAGTGGTTAGATCTCGCATCCGGTTTTTGTGAAAATAATCCCAAATGTTTCTTTAGTACCCAATCTACGACTCAAAAAATCCTTAAAACGGAAACTAAACAGAGCATACTTCTTTATGATGCAGGGACAGAGAGTGCAATTTTGTTCACCTTCCTTAAAAGATGATGAATATTACCCTCCTCCTTATTGGTTGAAATGGTGTGGATCCCACCACAAAGTGATGTCATGCTTACCATGCAACACATTTTTTGGTAAGCATGACATCACTTTGTGGTGGGATCCACACTATTTCAATCAATAGGGATGAGGGAAATGTTCACTCTCTTAAGTGGAGGGTGAACAAAACTCAACTCAGGGAGAGAACACACCTTTGTGTCAAGCTGCATCTCTCCAGTGTTTTCAACCGTAAGGCAGGCACCATGAGCCTTCAACCACTCCACACACTCCTCCAGTACATCTGGATCCTTTTCCTCGCTTGTTTCTGCTGTAGGCAAGGCATTGGTGAAGCCCAGAACCTGAGCAATGTATGAGACAGGGACTGTAGGGCGATATGATCTAGACATAGATCTCACAGCTGCGAACCGCATCTTCTCCACGTAGAGATCTGAAGCAAAATAAAGAAATCAGGTATGTTTACTCACCTGTTGAAAGTGTTGCTGACCCATGGAAGTTAGACATAGAGAGAACAAGATGATTACTCACCCATAAGGCAGGTGTTCAAGTTAGGAGCTGTCTTGTATAGCCTGAAGAAGAGGACATAATTTCCCGAAGTGACGGCTGCACGAACTGCAAGAGCGTGTTTCACAGCTTCATCCTGTTTGGTTTCAACTGATAATCTGGAGATCGATAGAAATGAGTCAGTTTAGAACTCTAGATGAACTCATAGGGAACAAAAAATTCCCCAAGTCGTTAGACTCAGCCCCAGGTACGAGTCGTATGACTAAATCAAAATTTAAGGGGAGAACAAAACATGGATAACATGCCAGTGATGGAAAGCTTGTTAAAGCATGCGAGAAATCATAAAACCAGATCCATAAACATGCTTAGTCTTTTCTTGCAGAGAAACATAATACACTGAACCCAGTCCAAGCCTCAAAAGTTCAAGTGTCAGGAAAACCAGAAATCTAAATCCAGACTCATAGCTAGGACAACTATATTCCCAAGCTTTAGATGAGCACAGGAACCCCACCACTTATCATTTCCCAAAAACCATAACCATCCAAAGCATTTCCATTTCATGAAAGATTCCCCGAGTACAGCAAATCAACATAATGAACCAGTCCATGAAACTCGAATTGATCTCCCAAGCCCTCCATAGCAAAACAAAATAAACCAATCAACACAGCATGCTTAAATACCACATAAGACTACAAAAGCATCAATCACATGATTCACATTACATGAGGTTCACAAAACAATACATCCAAAAAAAAAAAACACGAATGCTGGCAAAACTGTCCTTGTATACATTTTACAAACCTTGACATTGCTGATAAGAGATCTCTGTGGTTATTAGAGTGCAAGATAACACAAAGTAAGTTGTAAGCAGAAAATTCCATATGGCAACCTTTGATTCCCTCTGCATAAAGTGTTTGCAACTGTGATTGGCACTGCGAATCAGATAGAAGAAAGTCAGTCATCGCCTTTTGACTAGAATGGACCGCTGCGCTAAATGGTATTCACATCCACAAGAATTACTCAAGCATATCGAGTATGAGAGAAAATAGGCTCATCATGTAGGTTTTCAAACACCAAGTGCTACTACACTACGATAAAAAGGAGATGATGAAATAAATCAGCTTCAGTGCCAACCCTAACATTTAGGGCAGGGGAGAGACCCTTTTCCACACTCTCACTTTCCCCAATACCGCAATACCTACCTGTGGACAACAAATGAGCTACTAGGCAACAGATCCTACTCCCTAAGGTTTGTCCCTTATTACTTGGGCTTGCCTTGTATGGAACCATTGTGAATTGGTTCTATGCGAGCCCTATCCCCAGTTACTGTTCAGAAGGTCAAATGTACTTTCTTGTCACCTCCACCAATGTTGTCCTAAAACCTCCTCTACTTCCACGGGAAGCAAATCACTCCTCCTTATTGGCACATTAACACATGACTAAACTGTCTACAAAAGCTTTCTGTTCTGCCTTTCTGTCATGTTATCTTCAATCAATGTCGCTTCTAATATCTTCCAACAGGTTCACTTCTTATTGTATCTTTATAATTAACACTTTCTTTAATTTGTACCTTGCTCCACAACTAAATCAGGATGTTGTACGTAAGAGTTATAAAGGATAAACATTTGCAATGGAAAAACTGAAGTTCATCAGGATCCACTTAGGAATGGTGGGTGCGGTGAACTAGTCTTAGAACCACACAAGGGCCGTAAGATTACTCCTCGTTGACCCGTTCAGAAGAACATTAAAACGGGCTTTATGTGCATTATCATGCCTTACTCAGACTAGATCTTTGAATGTTCCCAGAATCCCAAGTGTAGATAGCCACATAATTACCAAGTTCAAAACGAAGAACAGTGCATAGCAGTAGCACTACAGGAAATACAAGCACAATAAAAATATAGATTTGTAGCAAAAAAGGGAGGAAGAATCTAGGAAGAATGAAGTTATGAGAACAGTTTAACTACCATTCATCAAGCAGAGAGATGATTTCATTGTTTTGTATAACCACCACAGTTACCAACAAATGCTATTTAACCCTGGAATCAAGTTAAGAGAGTTTGGTTTTACCACTAACTTATCGCCACAAGATGCGCAATATAACCTCTACTGCAATGAAGTTATGAGTTGTGTGGTAATGACCTACACTCAAGGTTTTAAAAATCAGCAGCCGTAATGTAACGGTTTTTTGGCCTTCCGATACCAGTACACCATGAAATACCGGTGAGAGCCAAAACCGCATGCGTATCGGCCGGTTCCCCTTACGTAACCGTCCGTTACGTAATCACAAACCGAGATTCACAACCGTTACAGGCTTACAGCCGATACTCAACCGTTACGGGTGATTTCGGAACTTAAATTTTTTTATTTTTTTTTGAAATTCATGACCGTGACAAGCGATTCTCATTACGCATCGTTCTATACTCTCAATACCGTTACACCTCAACCGTTACCGTTACGTGTCCCAATACCATTATTTAAAACCTTGCTAGACACCCTAATCCAGCGGGAGGTTATGTCAGTGAACTTCATAATGATGAGGTCTACAACAGAAGATGTAAGCACTAAGCACACACTACACGTGGTCAGTCCTTGGAGGCTATTCGGTGAATGAACACAGAACACACTGACTGTACTTGTGTCCCTCGATGTCTGACCCTTGAGACTATAAGCCAGCATGCAAGGCACTCTGCCATTGCTTACTTATGAGACGTATGTAAGGTCCAGAGATACCTACATCAAGCTCCAGGTAATAAATCTCTTGCTTGCAACATAATCAATGCTTTGCATAGTTGCCTAAAAGCACAACGACAAAAAAAAGATGACTCAGACTTGTAGGAGTAATTTTGCAAACCAGCTGCGTAAGTTTGCATCAGGGGCACATTTACCAGATCTCATGTTGAAAGTTTAGGTTGGGGATCTGAATCCATCCATCCCCACTTTGGGGACAGAATAAAGGTAAACACGGAGAACCAGGTTGACTAATCTTTGCTTACATAAGGTTGGACATGACTCCAACTAGCACAATGCAAATAAAAGATGACTCCTAATAGGTATCCCCCACATTCTAAAAAAGAAAACCACCGTGTGGATGAGGAAGCAATAAAACAAACAAGAGGCAGAGTAACAAGTCACACCAAATGGCGCAGTTCAGAAGTTACTATGATGATATCAACCTAGGTACCAACCTGGTTATATTCGGCCAAGTCTCCAACTTCTATCGCAAAACGAGCATGAGTTTCATATACCTGAAATAGAATTATGAACGCATTATGTTTTTTCAAGGTAACATTCACTCAAAAGAAAAGGAATTTACTCAATTATTAGAACAAACAATATGGTCCTTTCTATAACATCAAGTATAGATCTTCACAGCTCAAAAGAGTCCAAATTGAACAAGTAAGATGTGCACAAAGGTTAAGGCACAGTAAGCATTGTAGTTATCCAAAATGTCAGGAACATCAAATCATCTCAAGGCTGGCACGTGGTTCAGCCAGTCAAATTCTTGGTTGCCACAAACAACTTAGCTTATTTCCCCAAGTTGCATACTAGTTCATTGACTGTCTCACTTGGCTAACTGCTGATATGGTGCACAGAACAATATTACAATGCAAGTGAATGCAAAGTTAACAACATAAAAAGTTTCCACTAATGCAAAGTTCACAACATACCAAGTTTCCACTAATTATTCTTACTGCTAGATAAATTCCGTCTTTTACAGGGTGTATCAGCCAGCCAAGGACCCAGTCACCAGTACACTGGACCTGCCAGCCTGGTCAATGTATACCACCGCTAGATACCAATATCAGGAACAGAACATACCTTCACTGTCAGCTCATTGCGTATATGTTGCACCGTAAGATCTTGGCGTATGGATTTCAACTGATCACATTTGTAAAGGTAGTTCTTTTGAGAATTTTGAACCATAAGCAGTGCTTTTTCCAGTACTTCTTCAGGTCTCACCTGCAAGAAAAGTACATTTCGTGAGGAAAGTCTGTGTTATGCAAGAAAACCATAAGTTCATTGTCGAAATTGGTTTCAATTAACAAAATCCAAAAGAGTGAATATTACAGTGGCAGGGTCAGGCGCAGAAGTGAGGCGCAAATAACGTTTCTCAATTTCCTGGCAGGTCCCCTTGACAGTAAGGGCATCCCAGTCGATGTCTTCGACGGCCCTGCTAGCACCATCATCAAAGTTTTTGCTAAGTACCAGTGCACTAGCCCTTCTAGTGTACAAATTCCCTGCTCCAACATTCTTTGGCCTAAAACGATTGTTTTCTGCTCGATTTCCTTGTCTCTTTTCAAAACGCTTGGACCGATTTTCCCGTCTCTTCCTTTCCTCCGGTGAATCAGCAAGTGCTATTGCACCGGAGTAATATGCAGTTAAACTTTGTTCCTTGTCACTGTCACTGGATACATTACCATTATCAACTGCATCCATACTATCACCAAAACGCTGCCTCTTAACTGCCTTCATCGCACTTCTGTTTGTAGTTCTCTGGTCTGCCAAAGAAAATTTAATACCATTCAATCCGCCTTCCTTGCTCTCCAATTTTACACCTGAAAGCTGCACAAGATTTTCAAGAAGAAAAAAAGTTGGACACATTGAAATATTAGGCCAGAGGTATGTTTTTCAGATATGACATTCTAAAAGCATCAAAGAATCCACATAAGGACAAAACATGCAGGCACGCAAACCGACGAAGATCAACAAATGAGACACCACATAAAATGGATATTCGTCCACATATCAATATATCAAGTTGTTCATTTGTCACATCACATAACAAATTTATGTATTTTATACTCAAGCGTATTACACCACAGGTCCACAACTCATTAAAATAAACTCAAAGGTTAGAGAATAAGTGGGCATTCAAAAACCTAATGGCGCATTTTAAAATATTATGGTTTACGATGCAAACAGTAAATAACCAAACAGAGGGATTAAGTTTCTAATTTCAATCTTCCTCCCATCATGTTTTATTTCCTTTAAAGTTTTCCCCCACCCACCAGGCATTTTGTTATCAGCAGCAGCAAAAAGAGATATCATTGATGAAGTAGCAAAAACTACAAGAGATTCTGAATACAAAAAGTCCACCAACAAGAAGGACAAATGGAAAAATATTCCTAAAACAACAAAACCATTGCATACATATTACACTGCTCTGCAATCTCCAATCATACAGGAATAAACTTACCAAATTCTAAACTGCATACGGTTTCTAAAAAGTTGCATGCCATTATTGCAATAGTTTAATGAGTGCAAGTGTTCAACAAGTGCCTAGCTTGACTATGTCTGTATGGCACTTAGTGATGTGCATCCATCCTAGAAAAAAGCATCTTATCATTCAGTATGAAGCAAATGCTAGAATGCACAAAGGCACCATAATAAAGAGTCATCAAACAGTAAAGTAAGGTTTGTCTTAGTAGCACAACTCAAAAAAAAAAAGGCAACATAGTTACCAGGGACAAGGTAGGGCAGGCGCCACAGAGAGAAGAGAGTAATGGCAAAAAGGTAGATAGTGAAAGTTGTCAACTGTCTTGTGCTGCGAGAAAAAAAAGGTACCTTTTTGTCACTTCCACTAGAATGTAACCAACTACCATAATTTCCTGCATGCAGAGTAACAGATGCCGGTTTGTCAACTGGTTTCACCTCTGACATAGGCTCCCACCTACTTTTGGTTCGCCTACTTGGACTTCTTTTGGTCTTTGACAACAAAGAAATTGGAGTTGAACTTTGTAAGCTGCCAAAGATCAACATGAACACAAGGAATAATCAAAATCACAGGAGCCATTTCTTCTCTGTCAATTATGAGTCTTGCTATATGTACCGAAAGGGGGGGGAGGGATTTCGTACCGACGGCCGCCGGCGGGCCGTCTCCGGCCACCGGACGGCCGATCCAAGCCGTCCAAAAATTCTATAAAAAAAAAACCGAGGGGGCTAGCGCAGGAATCAATGGCATCCGAGGTGTGTAGGGTGCTTGATCCGAGCACCCCTTTTTCATGTATATACATACATACGTGTATATACACGAAAAAGGGGTGCTCGGATCAAGCACCCTACACACCTCGGATGCCGTTAATTCTCGCGTAGGGCCCCTTGGTTTTTTTTTTTAGAATTTTTTGACGGCTCGGATCGGCCGTCGGGTGGCCGGAGACGGCCCGCCGGCGGTACGAAATCCCTCCCCCCGGTCGGTACCTCTATCATTTCTGGTCAATTATATTGATTCAAACCCTTTGCTAAACTATAACTTTTTTCACAACTGAAACCAAATAAAAGATGTTGAGAACTTCTTTCTATACCCATATCAATCCATCAAGAACTGATTAGGTAAGGTTAGTGATCCAATAACCGTACCCACATACAGATTTGGACTGTAGTAGCACTTCACTCTGAACAACAAAATACTTCCACATGATCTTTTGGTAGTTCAAAATACATATTTAAACATGGTAGAATGCCATATTATAGTGTGATACGGTTAATAAGATGATACGTGAAGCAACACGCGCGCACACACAGGGGAGAGAGTTTTGATTATTGGATGTTCGAGATATAAGAATTTTGGGTGAAAAAGATAGCAAGTGGAAATATAGAAGCCCTGGTTTAATGCATCCTATGTGGAGAGAAAAAAAGCTCTTGAGAATGGACTAACACATTGGCAACACTAATGCCTTGTTTGGATGGTGTTTTGAAAATGTTTGAGTTTGGTTTTTGGGTAATGAGTGGAGAGATAATAATTGGCGATAGGGGTTATGAGTGGAGAGAGATAGAGAGAGAAATGAGAAAAATGATTGGAAGTAGGGGTAATGAGTGTTTTTTGAGTTGGAATTTTTTTTTCAAAATGCCATCCAAACAAGGCATAAAACTCTAAACAATGTGTTGGATTCTAGAGCGCAGGTATCACAAACAGTAGTTAGGAATTACAAGCAGCATAGAGCAATGTACTTCATTATAAAGCCAAAAGGAAATATTTTAACATCTGATTATAGGATGGTACGATCCGGATTATAGGGTGGCACAATCCGGATCATCCTATATATTATAATCCTATCCTATGTGCCCATATGATCAAAATTGCTCTAAGATACCATAATATAACCAATCAAATGGAGTCAGAAAGCAAACATTACAAATCGGCATCCATATTGATATTGTGGTATTGCACTGGGACTCTGAGATTCCAAAACATAGCTCTTTGCTCATGTGTTGGTGATTCGGATCATTATACTCGAATAAGTTTTTGACTAATTTGGTTGAGAAATATGTAAAGCATCTGTATTAAGTAGAGATGCAGTATATGGTTTGCCATTAAACTTCTTCCTTCAATGGTTTTATGGTTCTTTAACATACACCATTCCCATTTTTATGACTTTTGGGCTGCTAACAATCAGTTTATGCCCATTGTTTGGTATTTTCACCTTATCTGTTCCAGAAAGGAAAATTATAGGATCAGTGATTGTATGAGACCCTTCAACCAATACAACAAACGACCTGATTTTGAAAACATGGTTGAATAAGGAAGTTCATTCATCTTACATAGAATGATCAGCACCATCAAATTGACATTGGATGCTCTAAAGCAATCAAATAGAGGTGATGCATTATACACTATGACATTTTCATGTGTCATATGAGCAACCCCATTCTTCCTTTAGTGCAACTTACGATCCATAGTTCAGGAAATGTTATGTATTAGGTACATTAATGCTTAGCAAAAATAAAAAGCACAAAAACTGAAATTACTAATGAGCAGAAATACGTGTAAACGAGAGAGGAATATACTCCTTATTGGTCACATCCACACTGGGTAGCTGGAAAAGTGGCTCAATATCCCAGTCACGTGTATAAAGTGTACCATCAGCAGTTGCCTTGGTAATGACCTGAAGTAAGATTACAACTGAAAATAAGTACCAGAAATCACACCTCAATACCGCAGACAGATAACAATGGCCATCAACCTATTATACTGTGAAGCTCAACAGCAAAGTACAAGCGCCATATAATGAAAGGAAGCTGCATTCTGATAAGAGCTACTTACGTTACGAAAACCATCTAAGATCTACAAAAGAAAATATGACAGCGAAATTCAACTCCTAATCGCCATTGAGGCATAATATGATTTATCCCAGCGGTAAAGAAACTGAAAAAGAGCCATTTGATGCTTTTTCTATCACCTAAGCTGGTGGGCACACTTGTTCCTCAAGTGTTTGCGCACCCTCTTAAAAGTGTCTGTGCATCGCTCCCAAGTAATAATAGTATAAAAGTGCATTTAGTTTATGCATAAATGAAAGCAACGAGTATGTCCAAAGACCAGTATTTTTACAAGAACTCAAAAGATGAGAAGGGTTTTTCCTTTTTTGAGAAAGTAAATCAGTAAAGGACAAAGGTTTGATAGGGTTTATGGGTAGAAGTTAGAATGCATGTCTCAGCAGCTGCTGCAGCACCATAAGGTCCATAACACAGAACCGAACCGGCTTTGAGGGGAAGCCCAAGAAGCCACTGCTTCAGGCCCCCAATATTTTGGCCCAAAAAGAGGCCCCCTAAAATTTTGGTTATACTAATAAATACTAAAGACTGCCAAATTCCAGAGCAAAGAAAACCTAGCAGTATGGCCGCTTCAGTTTGTTAAGTGTCTCCTGAAGTGAGTTCGATTCTAAGCCCCTCGTTTTTCAATGCCAAGGTGATAATCTTCTGTGTTGGGTTTGAACCTCAAGCTTTTGTTTTGACAATTATATCACCTACACACTCTTATTTGTTATTTTTCTTGCTGGGCTTTCGTAGTAAAAAAAAAGTACGAACTCTAAAGTTGTTTTCATCCTCCTTATTTTCCAAACGTGACAATAAAAAAAATTAAAAATCTACAGTTAAAAACACAAAAAGTATATGTATAAGTGATATGCTACTACAAGCTATTCAATTCTTTTTTCAAAAGGAACTGAATTTGAAAAAATCGAACGGCCTATCTCAACTATATTATATTGTGTTGCTGCATTTTATTATATATATCGAGAAGATGTTTTTTCAAAAATTTCTTCCATCAGATCTTTTTTTAGTTTCTCTATAAAAGTACAGGTCCTATAATATCTTTTGCTTTGAATTTTGTGATTTTATCTATTTGAAATTTCGCTCAAATATATTTATGGCCCCATATTAGTGCTTCGCTTTGGGCCCCCAATATGTTAGGGCTAGCACTGCCATGACAACATGGGAAATCAAACGCATCACACAGAATGATAGATGATGGCTTAAAATTGAATTTCATTTATGCCTAACAAATGTAAATTTACTTATGCAAAACTATGGAAAATGAGCACAGCCGTTTTCATTTCAAGGATGTAAGCAGTATAGAACAACCAACACTAACCTCAAGATCAAGCATGGTTCTGTATAAAATAAGCATGACTTAGCAGACACGCATATAAAGTAGGAAATCAAAGCCAACATAACACTGTAACGAGTGAAGAGAGTTGTCACAACTCTAATTGTTGCAAACAAGGTTTAATAACTAATAGTACAAATGACAAGTAAGTGAATTTAGATGCAATTTTTGTGCAAAACTCAACATCGAAATCCACTTTATAGCACAATGAAGTTATGAACGGTGAAGATGGACCACCAATTTGACTATATAATATGTGAAATGCACATTGGAGAGCAAAAGAGAAGAAGCAAGGGAAAAATAAAAATACATTTGCTTGCATTTAATATTTTGCACATGTCTTCGCCTATATACATCTGAAACTCAGTTCTTTCATCAGACGAAATTTAGAAGGATGAAAAGTCAGTTGATTCAAAGCCTTACTACAAGGTGAATGAACATTTGTCGAATCCCTTGTCTCTGAAAAATGAGGTACAGTTTTTTAGGTGTCAGACCATTGATATTCATTAGATTTATTAGCAGTTTATTGCAACTAGAAGCTGCAATTTGCAGCAAAATCACAAACTATGGTTGCGAATGATTGGATGGTGCATTTGGCACTTTCTAAGACCATCATCCCTACCTCCAACACCCATCTTCACATATGAATAAGCATCCAACATGTTTACTTAAAGATGCACAATGGACCAGCTGGGGTTCTTTACTTTGTTCATGATACTACCCTGTACTTAAACGTCGCACCCATGCTGAAAGCGCACGCTAGTGCAGTAACTTATCTTGCATGGAACAATATTCACACCGGGAGAGTAATGTCTGTAAAATACCCATTAAAATAAGGTATTTGTGTTGAAAACAACTTCGGTTGGAAACAACAGTAACCAACAAAACCTTTAAAAGATATTGCTCCAGCCTACCTCTTTCATGACGGCTTGGCAAGATGCTATTTGGGTATCATCCTTGCACCGAGCAAGAGCCCTTTCCACATAACCACGCAGTGACTTGGGAAACATTCCAGGCTGAAAGCCACAGAGTACAACATTTCATGAATCGAGTATGCTATCAACAAAATACAAGTTACAACATGCATCTAGCTAGGGTCACAAAATATCGGGTGCTACCAAAATTTCAACGCCGCCAACTAGATGCTGAGATTCAGCCAAATTGCCAAATGAATGCACCTAAGGAACGCTTCAATAACTTAAACCACATTTTGAGGTGTAATAACACCGGGAAAATTAGCCACAAGGATGGAAAAATAGTTTTAATTTAGGGGAAGGACGCCGGCAAAATAGTTTTCAGTGGAGGCCCTTCAACTTTTTGAGTTTTTTAGCCATAAGGCCAAAACATGTTTAGGCACTTTTATAGGGTTTTAGGGTGCACTTTCCTATTATAGGGTTTTAGTGGTTTAGGCACTTTCATAGGTACCCTAGAGTTTTGGCACTTTCATATATAGGATACCCTAGGGTTTTAGGCACTTTCATAAGGTACCCTAGGTTTTAGGCACATTTGTCCTTATGTTTGATTGCAAAAGGTGCTTGTCCTTAAGCCCAAAACATGGAAATTGGAGGGATCTTTGGCTAAGTCTCCCAATAACACCAGACAGTTAATTTTCTATTCTTTTTGTTATTGAAATAGGAAAATAACTGAATATTCAAAATGGAAAACATAACATGTTCTGGGTCTACCAATTCAGTTTTAACCTTCTTTATTGTTGTGAATAACATACACGTGTACTAGCCATTACATAATGGAAAGAGCGTCCATGACCGTTGAGTAGACTGTCAACCTTTTTGTAAGAGCACTTGGTACTCGCATGGGTCACTTATATGAATCATGCTCGTGTCTTAAACAAAGACCAAAAAGATTTAGAAGATATATGTGAAACTTTGTACTTGCTTGATAACAATTTATGCAAAGTTTTGATCGTAAAAAGGATTTTTCTTTTGAAACAAACGCAAGTCATGCAATACAGAGAGCAAAAAGTTCTTCAGGTCTATCATGCAAACCTTCATGTGTGGTGCATTAACCTATCTTTTAATCTGCGCCACCATTCTCAACAAATGATGTTACCAAAATACTGCCATGGGTATTTACAAATTCAAAGCCAGTTCTCACCTTAAGTATAGAATCAGCATCATCATTGGACAAAGCCTTGTCATTTAGCTTTGGTAAAGGAACACTGATGTAGGCGGGTTTTGCTGCTGTACTGGTTGTAGAGCTATCCCTATTTGTTGGTGGAAAACCCAATGCTAAATTGGAAGCAATTCTAGGATTTGTTGGAATCTGCAGTTGGCTGACCCTGCGCGAATCTAAAGGTGGAACGTTTTGAGGAACAGTTTGCAAGGATGACGGATAACTCTGGGGTACCTGATGAGAAGCAGGATACTGCACATTGGGTCCCTGAGAAGATGAACTCTTATGTTGATCCTGAAAGCTTTGATAAGTAGGATTTGAATCCAAAGACGTCTGAAATTGTGGTGGTTGTGAACAAACGTTGTGAGTTTGCACTGGAGCCCCATTATTCCAGTAACCATCATGGCCATTGCTCATTGCTGCACCAGTCTGACCAAAAAAATGCTAACAGTTAATTCAAAGTACCAAGTTACTAACTGAGTCACCGAAGAAACAGATATATAACTGCGATATCTGATGACGAACATGCAGAAAAAACCCAGACCAAAAAGACAACCATAATGGTTCAAAATGTCTCAAAGCCAATAATTAATTCTCACATTAACCCATGCGGAATGGTCAGTTTTTAGTCAGGCCTGTTGGGATATTGTAGTCTTCTCTTTCCCTTTTCCTTATCTAGTTTTATATGGGTTGTGCGGCTTGTGCCCCCTTGGCATGTTCTCTAATAGGACTTTTTCTTTGTTGCTGATAAAACGAATGGCTGTGGGGGCAACATGAATTTATAGACTTCTAGGGCATGTTCACCCAAACCTTCTCTTTGCGCACGGTCCCCAAAAACTTTTCTCTCTAATTATTACTCTCATTTCTCTTTTTATCTCTCTCCTCCCAAATCCAAAATCCCCAACCGAACAAGCCCCTAGCTCCTTTTCTCAAACACCTCCGAATTCATCCAACCTATGTTTTGCTTAACAGGTCAATCTACTATGCAGGGTAAAATTAATGTATGTGATCACATATACAGAACCACGTATGCATGTGCAAGAGAGGGCATAAATTCTAATAAGCTGTAATCTGTATACAGAAGGAAACCCCGCACCTGCACTGAAGGAAATTCAGACGAACCGGAATCTGGCCTCCACGATGGAATATAAGGTGCAGGAGGCTGGCTGACTGAAGCTGGATATCCACTGGTAACAGGAACAGGACATACTGGGTTAGATGTACTAGTAACTGAAATGTTTTCTGTCCCGGGAGCACAACTAACTTCCGTCTGACTATAATAATCTGCCCACTGCTTATTATAATGCTGCTGATATGGAAGAGAAGTTGAAGTAGCAGCACTAGCATTATACGCACCATTTGGGTCAGTATGGTAGTTTGGATTTGGATATTGGTGAGAAGCATAACTTGTATAATTTCCGTCATTCCACGAGTTCGACTGATGACTCTGATTATTGTAACCTCCACTTGCGTAACCTCCGGATGTCTGATAATCACCAGGATTGTAGTAAGTGCTTGAATAACTTGGGGGCCCAGCATAAGACCCAGTATTCTGAAAGGAGGAAAGAGGCTGATAAGGAGCACCTGTGTTTTGATATGCCCCCACTGGCTGAGGGTATTGTTGATTAGATTGCTGCTGGTAGCCACTATAATAACCTGCATATCCGGTGTTGCCATATCCATATGGATCACTATTTGGGTACGTCGCATAGCTATTACCATATTCCTGTGGTAAATTTACTGCTCCTGAACTTGAAGTAGAGGCTAGGGATGCAACATTAGAGCTATCTTGAACATTTCTTGTAGGAGGCTCTGCACGCTGCTCCTGGTGGTAGGAGGAATTAAAAAGAATCCCATTGTCTGTTGAGGAGCTATAATAAGATGTGTACCCTTGGCTTGAATCAACCACCTGACGCTTCTGAATCAAGTACAAATATGAAGATTGTGGTCATTCATTTGGCTATTTGACAACATGTCATTCAAAAGACACCTCAACGATATATTTAGTAGTTGGAAAGAGTTACAATCCACAAACACATGTGAAGTGTGGCATATGTACTCAAGGGGGGAAGAACAAGTGAGAAGAAACAGAAGCAATAGAAAAAAAACAGCCAGAGCAAAACAGAAGAATTGCATAGCCACATCATCTATGATCTAAGACACCTTTGTCTGATGGCTCGTCTAGTAGATTCACAAAAACTATTGTCATGCTACCCATGTGCATGGTGTAGTAGAAAGGTGTAATTTGCAATGTTTAAGCCAAAACAAATGGCAGTCAACAGCTCAGATATGATTGAAATCCAAAAAGTACATTTAGAATCAAGTACAAACTTCAGTTCAAATAGCAACATTTACTACAAATACCAAGACCTAATGTAACCCATAAACATTGAATTCTGCGATTTAGAAACTTCTATGGCCTTTTCATCCCCAAACTAAAGTTCCTTTTAAGCAGATAACTACCCACTTGTACCAAACATTTGATTGAAGTGACCAGATCCGAAACCCTATTTTGTTACTGCAAAATTGGACAATCAGATGCTAAACAGACAAAGATGCACTTGGTCACATACATACACACAGACTCAAAAGGTACAACTTATACATGCAGATACGCAATGATATGGGGGCTTCAACCTTCATGATCTTGTTTCGCTTCCCTTCGGTATGTTGAATTTGTGGAGCCAGATTAGTACTAGACACCTCCCCACACGCTCACGAATCTTTTGAGCGCTAACATCATTGTGGTAACTCATAGAGGTAAACCTAACTTAAATAATTTGAACTATCGCTGCTACCCTAGCAGCTGATGTTCTACTCCTCTTCTCACTTCGATAATACATGAGAATCGGTGTTAGTGGTGACATAGGTAAACTTGCCGAACCACGTCTATGTGGTGTTGTGCTTTCTAGTTGTAATTTATTTTATTAATCATGCTATTGTGTGTTTGGTTCCTCCCCTAACAGGGGTAAACATAAAAGGATAGACAGGTAGATAAAATAGACAGATAGCTAAAAACAAAAACATACAAACAAATAAATATATCTAGTTATAAAGGGAACACCCTTTTGGTGTGTTTTGAGGCTGGCTCACACTTTTTTCCCCAAACTACCCCTTTAACAACCTAAATAACTAACTAAAGAAAACTGCCAATAAAGAAAAAAAAAATCCATCCCAAATTTCTTCTCCCCACTTCTCTCCCAAATTTCATAGAGAGTCATCTCAATTCAAGACTTCCATCTTTCTTCTCTCCCAAATATCTA